>JAPXFQ010002675.1:0-219860 GCA_028564705.1 Apricaphanius iberus | reverse complement strand
AAGATAACTGTAAAACCCATTTTATTAGAGCTGAGTGATGTTTTTACATGTCATATGTTCTGTGTGTTTATGCTTTAATGGCATTTTTATTTTCATGTAAAGCACCTTGAATCAACCTGTTTTTAAAAGTGTGTTATACAGATATAATTACCTTTCCTTGCTTTAATTTGAAATCAGTTCATTTATATAGCACTGATTCACAACATATGTCATATCAGGGACTTTACAAGAACAGTGATTTCATTACAATCATACAAACATTACAATCAGGTTAAAAGTTTTCTATTTAAGGAATCCCGGCAGATCGCATCAAGTCATTGAATGGCATTCGTCCCCTGTTGATGCAAACTCCAACCACAGTATTCACTCATACTTAGAAAGCATGTAGTAACCCTGGACTAAAAAAATAAAATAAAAATAACCTTTAACGGCAAGAAACCTCTAGCAGAACCAGAACATGGCTCAATACAATTGGCCAACTACCACGACCGTCTGGGAGTTTGAGGACACAGAAAACTTAAACATGATTTGTTCCAAGGTATTTTATTGCATTCATCTTTTTCTTTGTTTGCTTACTGGAATGGTGGAAAACAGTTGATTGATCTGAGCTTTTAGTGAAAGGAAGCAGTTTAATTTTATGTTGATTCAGGAAGTGTTGAAAGTAATCACAGCATTTCACTTTTTTCACATTTGATTATGTAACAGCTATATCACAATATCCATAATTATTTATTTCCTTGACAGTTTTTAACACTGTTTAGTATTATCACAAAGTCAAATGTTAAAAACTACTGTACTCATCTGCATACACACAACCACTGCTCAATACTGAGCGGAAGCATCATTGCTAACAGTCATAGCTTCGTGTCTCTACAAGCTCGCCAAAGGTGTATCAGGTAGGATGGACAGTGCAGCAGACAGCTGTTTTTTGGGTGCTTATAACGACCTTAGAACGATTCAGACCCAAAACTCAAGCCATAACTCAGGAAAGGCTGACTATTAAAGGAATGCACGAGGCAAATTGCAGCTTCTTCTCTGGAACTGCTTTCCAGTGAAACTCTGCTGGATAAACAGACTGGTGAGTGATGTGTACAGCAGAAGGATAATAATATTGATACTGGAGATTAGGCTTTACAACAAAGACTTGAAATCCATCAACTTCAGATAATTAGTGGGAGCTTTTCTGTTAACCTGGAGATGTATAAGTTTTCCATTTATCTGGGTCTCGTCTCACCTGCAGCACTGTATACACACGGGTACTATGAATGAGGGAACCCGGGAATGATGATTTCACAAGTTATCCATCCTAAATATAGCAAAGTGACTTCAAACCAGGGGCGTTGCACCCATGGGGGGTGTGGGTGAACCCACACGTATTCTGCAGTTTTGCACAAACACCTTACAGCAGTTGCTCCTCTGTTTTTCTGGTCGTTCATAAGTTCCCGCCTCCTTAGCACACACAGACCAATAAATCTAACACACCAGAAGAGGTGGATCACACTCAAAGCAGGAGTCATGTTTCAGACAGAGGTGAGAGACGAGGCAGATTTAACATCTCCCTTTTCCAGGAACTTTGAGTGTTTATGCTGTTGAGATATTTAAATTAATTTTGATATGTGTTTGGGAAGATATTCAATTTATCTTTTATCATGTCAAGTGTTTTCTGTATTACATTTATTTTTTAGACTAATTAGAATATTGTTCAGAAACTAAGTTAGCTGAATTTAGTTAAAGTATGTGACATGAAAAAAAGTAACTGAAGTAGGAAGGGAACTGACAAGGGGGAGGGACAGCCAGTCATTGACAAGCAGTGTATTTATTTGATATTTTGAGCATTGTTTTTTAATTAGCTTGATACTTGTGGATACTTACCTGTTTTTGATTGAACCTCCATGTTGAGTAGAAAAAAGTGAGAACCAATGTCATAGATGCAAACACTGAAAGTGTATATTATTTTTGTGTTTAAAAACAGCAATTATTTACATTATTTATACCATCAGAGCTTTGTGTGTGTGTTTTTTGGTTTCAGTCACGGTCTTGTCAGACCCATGTCACTATCAAACTTACCACTGTTTTTGTCATGCAGATGCAGAAAAGAAAGAGAAAGGAAAAGATTGACCTCTGTTTTCAAAGAAATCCTGTAAGTCAAGTTGAGAGGTACAGGTGCTGGCCAGTAAATTAGAATATCATCAAAAAGTTGAATTATTTGAATAATTCCATTCAAAACGTGAAACTTGTACATTATATTCATGCAATGCACACAGACCAATGTATTTCCAATGTTTATTTCTTTTAATTTTGATATTTATAAGTGACAACTAATGAAAACTCCAAATTTGGTATCTCAAAAAATTAGAATATTTTAAAGGCCAATGAAAAAAAAAGTTTTTTTTTTAATTTTGGCCAACTGAAAAGAATGAACATGAAAAGAATGTGCATGTATAGCACTCAATACTTAGTCGGGGCTCCTTTTGCCTCAATCACTGCAGTAATGCGGCGTGGCATGGACTCGATCAGTCTGTGGCACTGCTCAGGTGTTATGAGAGCCCAGGTTGCTCTGATAGTCGTCTTCAGCTCCTCTGCATTGTTGGGTCTAGCGTATTGCATCTTCCGCTTCACAATACCGCATAGATTTTCTATGGGGTTAAGGTCAGGCGAGTTTGCTGGCCAATCAAGGACAGGGATACCATGGTCTTTGAACCAGGTACTGGTGGTTTTGGCACTGTGTGCAGGTGCCAAGTCCTGTTGAAAAGTGAAGTCTGCATCCCCATAAAGTTGGTCAGCAGCAGGAAGCAGGAAGTGCTCTAAAACTTCCTGGTAGACGGCTGCATTGACCTTGGACCTCAGGAAACAGAGTGGGCAAACACCGGCAGATGACATGGCACCCCACACCATCACTGATGGTGGAAACTTTGCACTGGACCTCATGCAACGTGGATTCTGTGCTTCTCCGCTCTTCCTCCAGACTCTGGGTCCTTGATTTCCAAAGGAAATGCAAAAATTGCTTTCACCAGAAAACATAACTTTGGACCACTCAGCAGCAGTCCAGTCCTTTTTGTCCTTGGCCCAGGCGAGACGCTTCTTACGCTGTTTCTTGTTCAAGAGTGGCTTGACACACGGAATGCGACAGCTGAATCCCATGTCTTTCATGAGTCTCTTCGTGATGGTTCTTGAAGCGCTGACTCCAGCTGCAGTCCACTCTTTGTGGATCTCCCCCACATTTTTGAATGGGTTTGTCGTCACAATTCTCTGCAGGGTGCGGTTATCCCTAGAGCTTGTACACTTTTTTCTACCACATTTTTTCCGTCCCTTCGCCTGTCTGTTAATGTGCTTGGACACAGAGCTCTGCGAACAGCCAGCTTCTTTAGCAATCACCTTTTGTGTCTTGCCCTCCTTGTACAAGGTGTCAATGGTCGTCTTTTGGACAGCTGTTAAGTCAGAAGTCTTCCCCATGATTGTGGAGCCTTCAGAACAAGACTGAGGGACCTTTTAAAGGCCTTTGCAGGTGTTTTGAGTTAATCAGCTGATTAGAGTGGCACCAAGTGTCTTCTATATTGAGCCTTTTCCAAATATTCTAATTTTCTGAGATCCTGAATTTGGTGTTTTCATTAGCTGTCAGTTGTAATAATAAAAATGAAAATTACTAAACACTTGAAATATATCACTATGTGTGGAAGGAAAGTATACAGTATAGAAGTTTCACGTTTTGAACGGAATTACTGAAATAATTCAACTTTTTGATGATATTCTAATTTACTGGCCAGCACCTGTATATGAAGGAAGAGGGTGTGTGTGTTTTTGTCATGGGTGGTGCTTATTTTAATCTTAGGTACACACATGTATATGGTGTTTTTTTACCCCCCCAAAAAAATCACAATTTCATTTAAAATGTTTTGATTAAGGTTTATGTGAGGCCAGGAGAGAGGAAGTAAGAGATGAAGAGAGAGGAAAAGGCAGACAACATAAACAGAGTGAGGGAGAGGTCAGAGAGGAAAAGGATGAATTTAAAAGACAGGAGCAGAGAACTCAAACCTGGTTATCTCATTCTCCATCAGACATCGTACTCATCTTTTTTATCGTTAACTAAGAAACTATGTCCGTCCCTGGGACTTTTGAAAAGCTTGCAGCAACACTGCCTCCAACATTCTAAACATATTCGCTGAACCAACCATGTCAACTCCATGCTTTACAATAAGGATAATATTAATCAGGTGATTAGCATTGACATGACAATTGAGATTAAAGAATAACATTTTTCATTGTATCATTATTTTTCTTTTCTTAAAATCCTTTAGTTCATTTTGTGCAAAAGAGATCAAGCCGGCTGTCCTTTTTATCTAGCCAGGCTACTATAGGGAATGGATTGACTGTGACAACAGTCACTACAGTATACTGTGACTACAGGGATTGAATTAGCAATAGCCTCTTTCGGAACAGCATTATTAGAACCATCCTTTTAGAATTTAGTTTTTATAACTACCCTTGGTGGATAAATCTTTTCAGATTACATACTGACAGGAGTCAAGGACCTTGATAGAGACAGATATGACAAAACTGCCTGTTTTTAAAATGTTTGTTTTGTTTGAAATTTTCTAGTTTAATTTGTTTTCTTTTTTTTTCCAGGAAGCAGAAACCTAGCAAGGGGCATATCTTATTAGTTCACTAAACACCTCCGTCTTATCAGTTCCAATCAAACCAGGAAAAGACCCTGTGTCAGAGTAGGTGCTAAAGTGGTTATAAGAACTGAGGGCAGGGGTCCCTAGTTCTTCTCTGTCTGAATGCGCAAAAAAACAGTCTGGTTTCAGAAAAGGTTACATGAACTACAAAAGGTTCCTACAGTCCGAAAGAGACTAATGGTTGACAGTCTGTATAGTTCCTCCATGGCCATAGGGTTAGACCTGCATGAAGACTGGATTGTATTCTTGTTCACTTCTCTGACCAAGGATCATGTCCGCTGATTGCTCATTTTAGTCGGGTGACCCAATCTAAGGAAAGTGTTAGGGGGTTCTACACTTTCCAAAAAAGAAAATCTGAGCTAGGAAAACTACAAACAGTTCCTTTTGAATTCATTGTTTGGGTTAACTGTGATGGGCTGTCTACCTATCCAGGGTGTACCCCACCTGTTGCCCAATGATGTCTGGAGATGGGCACCATCCCCTCCCATCACCACCCCATTTCTTGCTTTTCATACAAGAAATGTATTTCAAAGAGCTTTAAATATTAAAATGACCCCACATCCCCACATGCTCCTTTGGGGATCCTCAAGAAAACATGACATCTTTTTAATTCAATTATTAATTCACTTTTATTTATATAGCACCAATTCACAACAAATGTCATCTAAAGGCACTTTACAACTAAAGTCATTTTAATACAATTATACAAACATTCCAATCAGTTAAAAGTTTCTATGTGAGGATTCCCATCAGATTGCGTTGAGTCATCAACGTGAGGTTGTTCCCGGATCATGCAGACTCCAACCACAGCAATTCCTCAGCAATCCCTCATACCGAGCAAGCATGTAGTGACAGTGGAGAGGAAAAACTCCCCTTTAACAGGAAGAAACCTCCACTACCATCTGGGGGTTTCAAGTACACAGAGCAGAGACACAAGAGACACTTTTAACTGGTTAGAATGTTTGCATACTGTAATTGTATTCAAACTACTTTTCTTGTAAAGTGCCCTGAGATTACATCTGTTGTAAATTGGTGCTATATAAATAAACTGGATTTAATTTAAATTAATTGAGGTTGTAGCACACTCTGTAGGACTACATCTAACATGATATAAAGACCCAGCCACAAATGCTGTCACTCTATACAGTAAACTAATGTTTTTTGTTAGTGTGCGTATACATAACAGAGACGGAACAATAAACCTTAGGATCAAACACTAATTTGTTTGAACAACTCCACAGAGATGCCTGCTTTCATGTAAACCTGAGACAAAACACCAAAACCATGAAACACATCCTAGCTTTCAAGCACTCAAATGGGGATAAAAGAATTAGAGGAAACTTTCTTTTATAGAAATTCACTGAAAGTTTCAGCTAGGATATGTGTTTGTTTTATATAAACATAGCCAGGGCTTCTGTATTTGTGCAGTCAGGCAAAGGAGTTGTTTTAAATTATGGTAAAGTTGTTTGATCACAACCTACTTTTCTTGCTCCACTGGAGTGTTTGCATAGACATATGCAAACTAAAAAGGTTAAAATGTTGCACATGTCTGAAAGATAATTATTGTGAATTTAGCTATAATCTAAGAATGTACATGTTACAGCTCACACTGCTGTTGCTTAATTTATATTATGCAAGATGCTGGGCAAATCATTTCAGTACCTCATCTCAATTAGTCTGTTTCATCCCTCTCTGAGTCTTCTTTTAACGTGTGGGCTTAATCAGGGGAAACATTTTCAGGGTCACAGCAGGCCAATTAAACATGACTTTACACTTCAGTGTGTTATATCAGAGTAGTTCATAAAGTCCCTGATGCTATCCCAGTAAAAGTCTTTTTATTTCTGTTTAATTATAAACCAACACTATTAGGTAACTCTGATATCTATTGAATGAAGGTAATGCATTGTCTTTAATGTGTTTTTTTTAAATAGTCTCAGCATTGGATGGTGTCTGTGACCGGTTGATCACATCACAGACTTGGTGTCTTCGGGAGCGGGATGGAAACCGGAAAAAGGGGCCCAGCAGCGGGAAGTCTGCACACTGGCGTACCTCAGCGGATCAACCCCAGAAAACTAGTCCACCAGTTAAGAATCAGTCAGAGGTAAGTTCCGCTAGGTTTCTAAAGTCTCTGCTGGGTCCATCTTCTACTGTCATGAGTTTAAGGACAGACCCAGATGCAGAACCTCTTTAGACTGATGGTTTAATAACAATGTTAAGTCCAAGAATGCCAAGACGAGAACACAAACAGGGAGGCTTGATGGGAACCTGACAAAGGACTGGATGAGACACTGGGGCTTAAAAGGACTAGGTCAAGAATGGGAAGGTAATCAGGGAGATAAGAAACAGCTGACAATAATTAATAGGACTGGGAGACAGGGACCGATGTGGACAGGGAGGAAGTAACACATTGACACAACCTGGAAAGTCCAGTTAAATAAATGTTTTCATTTTTTATTTACCTGCCTCAGAACCAAACATCTGAGTGAGATTAGTCTTATTGTAGACTGGTTTGTAGTAGACTAAATAGCCTAACTAACTAAACTAAATAATAGTTGTGTCAAGCACAAATTTCTCTCCAATTTCCTAGCATTCTGCTTTAAAAATTAAACCGGGGAGCCAACCGCCTATGGCCAGTGACCTTATTTTGAGGGGGTTACAGTGTCTAATGTAAGACACAATAAAGTAATGCAATAAATTACACCATCATTTTGTGAAGGGTTATAGATTTAATTACTAGCCTCCGCTGTGTTTCTTGGAGACAAAGAGGAAATTAAGAATGGAACAGATAGTTTAAAAGTTTTTAAAATACTGTCTGATAAAGCTATGCTATGTTTAAGTTTTATTTAGGGCTTGGGGTGTTCAACTAAAATATATTTAAAAATGATCAAAACATGGTCAGAAAGGACAGGGTTATGTGGAATGAATGTTATCTCTTCACACTAAATGCCATATGTCAGTGTAAGGTCCAAATTGTTTTGACCCAGTGGGTAGGTCTCCGTACTATTTGAGGAAAACCAACTGAATTAAAGATAGCATTAAACGCTGCAGTTATGATATCACTTTCAGTGTCAGCATGAATGTTAAAATCCCCCACTATAATGATTTTATCAGTATTTAACACTAAATCAGATAAAGAATCTTAAATCAGATCTAAAAACGGAGCATAGGGGCCTGCTGGACGATACAAAACCACAAACAAAAGTTGTCATAGTGCTTTAGTTTATTTATTTATTTGACTGTAGAGGAGCATTAATCAGTATATGAAAATATGCTTTGTACCAGACTTTAGTTCTTGGCGCTAATTTCCATCTGCAGTCCCAAAGACATACAATTACAAAACACTACAAAAAACAAACAGAACAGTTCATAATATTTACAGACAGTATGTATATAAAAAAGTGCATTTTATCAACGGTAAAACTTTGTTACTCTATAGTTTAAACCCACCCACTACCCTTCTCAGATGTAAACTGTAGTGGTAGTAGTAGTAGTTTTCATTTCCCTTTCCTTTCTTCTTCTTTCCTTCCTTTCCCTTTTCTCTTTCCCTTTTCTCTTTCCCGTCTCCTTCTTTTCTCTCTTTTCCCTTCTCCCCTTTCCCTTTTTCCCTTCCTTCCCCCATTTCTCCTTTCTTTTCTCCCTTCCTACCTTTTCCCTTCCCTTTGAAACTGTGATGACGAAAACTAAGGCTTAGATGTTCAAAAGAACAGTAGCTATTACTTGGTCTGGTATAATTATTTAACAAATTATTAGAAGAAAGGGATACTATGTTCAATAAACCACATATGTCAGTTTTATCTTTGGTTCAGACAAAAAAATACTTATCTTTATGAGTTTTTAATTTCCTCTTCGTATATTAACCTTACAGTTTTTTTTCGATTGCTAAAACTCAAAAAGCAAAAATCAGGCACAATTTTCAAAACCTCTACTTCTGTTCCCAATCGCTTGACTCAATTTATCACTACTTAGGATTTCCTTATCATATTAGAACTCTGACTTTCCTTCTTTACACTCTGATGTCAATTTCACATAACTTTGCTGTCAAAACACAGCCCAACATTTTTCAGGTTTACACACACTTCTCACATAAAATCTCAAAGCTTCAATCAACAACACACAAATATTCCAATCTCTAAACTTTCGGGTCTGGCAAACAATTTGCAATCAAGGACTGCAGCAGCTTGTTCGACCTGATCATGACATAGATAACCCACAGCAGGTAAACTATGTGATAATTTAGGACAATGTAAGCTTCCATAAGGCTCCCCAAGTGCATGAATGGTTTCAGGACCACCCACAGTTTTCTGTTCTATACTTTCCACCTTATCCCCCCTTCCTCATTCCCATTGAGGAGTTCTTCTCACCCTGAGGGTGGAAGCTGTATGAAAGGAACCCACAGAGCCAGGTCCCACTGCTTCAAGCCATGGAGGAGGCTTGTGCAGATGCGGGCTTTGAGGCCTGTCGGGGCTTCATGTGGCATTATAGGCGGTTTTTCCAGCGCTGTTTGGAGCAGGAGGACATCGCCTGCGATGTTGACGTGGCCCTCTGGCCAGACAGAGACCGGAGGCATAATGCCCCATTATAATAAATTGGGGGAGGGGGGGATTTAAAAATAAAATGTTTTGTCTCAAAATTTGTGTGATGTCTAATGTTTGTCTATGAGAGAAGTGGGCATAGTAATTGATTCAGTGTGTTTTCAGTTTTGCTCTTCAGTGTTCTTCCCATGCTTGGTAGTGTTCAGCCAAAAGCTACTTGTGTTTATTCAAGGAATGGTAGAGTTGTTTTGCAAAGGGATGCCAGGGTTTAGCAATTTGTGTGTGATGTTTGGGGTTTTGTGTGTGCAGTTTTGAAAAAAACGTACAGTTTAAAAAAGCGCGTTTTAGCAATCGAAAAAAACTGTAACCACTTTAGTTTTAATGTGTTGAAAACTAAACAAATTAAGATGAATTGCCATGGACAATCTTTACTAAAACAGATTAGTTCATTTGATATTTTTTGCATCCCTAAGTTGTTTGAAAAGTTAAGTTTAACTTAGTTATACATTGTATTTTTGGTAAACAATAGATAACCTGTACTTGTACAGCACTTTATTTAGTCTCAACTGACCTCAAAGCACTTTACACTAGTCATTTACACATTCATGCATAAATTCACAAACTGGTGATGGCAAGCTACGTTGTAGCCACAGCTTCCTTGGGGCGCACTGACAGAGGCGAGGCTGCCGGACACTGGCTCCACTGGATCCTCTGACCAGCACCAGTTGGCAATGGGTGAAGGATCTTGCCCAACGACCAAACGACCAAGACAGCTTTAGCTCAAACCAGCAACCCTCTGATTACATTACAAACTTATAACTCCTGAGCCACGGATGCCCCCATACCACTACCTAAAGTCATTTATTAATATAAGCCGGTCAAATGACAAGTTAATTAAAATCACGTTTTCCATTTGACTACATAGACATAAACACAGCATAACTGCTATAAAAAAGTGTGATTTAAGTTCATTATGTCCCAACATCAGAACAAAGTGATGGATGAACAGAAATTTGAGCTTCATAGACTTGGGGTGCGTAGCTGGAGGACATGTGTAAGTTAAAAAAGAATCCACTAAGAACGTGGCAAGTCCAGAAGGTTGTTGATCAAAATTTGCGCCACAGTGACGATCTTCAAAGAGACTGGACTGAGATGCAGGTAAATTGATGCAGCACTTCCTGAATCAACCAGAAGGATTCCAAACTCAATGTGGCGATCCAAGCCTTCTTCATCAGGGTTCCTAGTAAACAATATCAAGACACTAGTTGAATCATTAATTTCTCAACAGACAATCGTCAGTATGTCAACATTTCACTGAAAATAAATAAGATTAATCTATCTGGAACAGAAACAGCTAATCATCATGTGTATTATAATCCGTCTGTCATATTTTGGCTTTTTAAGGACCCAAATACCAACTAATCAAGAACTACCAGACCAGGGTGAGAGGAGGACCCCAGAAGAGCCCCAGGAAGAAGTTCAGAGGCTGGCCATTATACCAGAGAGCTTCACAGCGTAACCCCAGAAGGCCGCAAAGGAACCCACAACGGAGAGGTGGAGCTCTATGATGGAAAGTCCCTCAAAGAAGATAAAGCACTCTGTGGTGGAACCATCGTTGCTGAACATACAAAGAACAGCTGGAGATCTCAGAATCAGAACGAGGAAGGCACTCTGGGCCAGAAGATTCAGGAGAATGGAGGGCTGCTGCTGTGACTGCCAGAAGGACTGCAGCCACCAGAGAAGGAAATGGAGAGCGACAAGGGAGGGAGAGCAATGGGGCACCAGGCCTGGAGCCTGAAGTGCTCAATGAGGAGCCAGGACAAGAGCCAGGCGTGTTCTAAGAAGTTTATATACATTTAGTTTTTTTCTTTCACAACTTCACTGTTACTCTATATATTTGTCTTTTTTTAATCATGTAGCTATTCAATTTCTGAGTTTTTTTTTATTCGATTTAGAGTGTTTTGACATTCCATTGCTCTGGCCCCTGGTAGACATTTGACTTTGATTGCTGGTGTCTCTAAAACAAAGTTTCTGATGACAGAGCTGCCAATTACCAGTCAGCCTTCAGCAGGTGAGTCATTGAGCTGGTCAAAACTGTTAGAAACGTGGACGGGTTAATGATGACCCATGGGCTAGGTTCTGAGACTATGCTGTCTACATTTTGTGACCCAGCCGTCCTGAGGTCCCGGCTGTCTGGGTTCTGTTCTTGTTAGACACTCTATGTCTTACCCAATCACAGCAGCCAAGCAATCTTGTTCTCAATCATTTTGTGGTTGGGTTTACTTTCCAGATCTGTCTTCTTTAAATAAACTTTCAAATCAGCATTCTGTTTTAGTTCCTTCCTCAAGGCTTGGCACCTTTTAGAGCAAACAATAACACCATGCAGGATCTAGTTTTTACCCAGAATAATTAATACCATATGGTTTTCTCCAGAAGAATATTCCGCTCTGTTGTGTGTCATGCTCGATTGGCTCCTGGCCCCCCTATTGGCTCAGACCCATGAAAACAGTGACACAGAACAGCATGAGAACAACAAAGTCAGCGTGAACTCTTGGCAGTTCTTCTAAAAAACATGAATCTTGCATGAATTGTTTACTTGTTAGACTTACGGAAAGTAAAAAGTGTTGAGCTGATGTGTAACTTACTGCAATTCTTTTAATCTTTTATCTTTCTTCATTTTGGCATCCTTCTACTAATATTGTGGAAGAGAGATATTCTAATAGAGAAGTCTCCTCACACTCTGTATTCTGCAGAACAACTTGAAATCACTGTGCAGCTGCTTGTTTGTCATTAACAGTTTAAAGCAAGTTCCCTTTATTTTTAACTCCATGGAGCGACACCATTCAAGTCTTCATCTTAAATGTGGCATTGATGCAACATGAGGCAACTGTCACATAGCATGATGAAAACGTCCAACCAGACGACTCTTTGAGCTCGTTTGGAGTGTCATGGCGAGATGCGGTGGTGACACGGGGTGACAGAGCTGTTGCGGCACGGCAGACTGACATCAGTCAATCACGGCGTGAAGCGTGGGGAGGCACACGGAGGAAAACTGAAATACTGAGGATCTGTCACCAATGCTCACATTTTAAGCCCTGCACGTCTAAATGTGCGCCGAGTTTCCCTCATTAGGCCGGGTTTTGTTCTGGGGAGGAAAGTGCACAATCAGCAGCATTCTAACAATACAACAGCTGCAGCAAATTCAAGAAAACTGTCTATCTTCTGTCACCGTGGTCACATCCTTCCACTCCCTCCTCTCTGGAGTTTATGCAATCCCCCTGACGTGTGGAGTCTCTTTCTGACAGAAGTGCATGCCAAGCAGGGGGCAAACCTCACGCTGCTTTGAGCAGCTATACAGCTAGCAGAAGTGCTTTGCTCTTCGCTCTACAAGCCACGGTGTAACCTCACACAGCAGGCGCCTGCTGTTCTCTTTGATCTACTCTATATGTCTGTATACAAGAAAGGGGGAGAAACAACTTGTGTTGCTTCCCTCCTCCTGTGTGACCTTTTTCTCTGTCGATTCCATGTTTCCTAATATTACGTTCACCCTAATGGGATACCCAACTATGAAAAACTTGCTCTTTATCTATTTTATTGATGATCTTTAGTTCATAGAGATGGTGACACACTGAGCCACAGCACAGGTACCAAGCAAAAGTATTCATTCTCACTTAAAACTTTTTTTTCATTGATCACTGTGCATTGTTGTGTTGTGAGACATTTTGACAAAGTAATGCTTAATTCTGGAGTGCGACAAAATTCATACGTTGTTTTTAAGGATGTACTTATACTGATATTGGGCCAGGCGGCGGACTTTCTAAATATCCGCAAACCAGGGCCGATACTGTTCTAATGTACACGTACAGGTATTGGTTAGTTAATTAGTTAATTATTTCTACAATAATTTCACCAAAAATTATATTCATTGGAAATGTAAATTTTGTGATTTTTATTAATATTTTATTTTTTTAACTAATTCAACATTATTTGTTGCAACAAGCAGAGAAGAAAATAACACATGTCTTCCAATTCATGGCATTTTCTTTGTGTGGTAGAAGTAGCAGCATTTGTACTCGATACCAGCAAGTATTCAGATCCAAGTGTCTGTATGAGAAAAGTGGTATTGTTGCATCGCTAATTGTTTTCAATGATTTTGAGCACATTAAAATCCAAACAGGGTGTTGCTCATTTGTATTGTATCACTCTGATACCACAACATAAAACAATAACTGTACAACTGTTTGCCTTCAGTAGTAAAGTCTTCCTATGTGTAAATTAATCTCTTTATAAATTCAGCTGTTATTTGAAGGTTTCAGTGGTTTGCTGCAGATTCAAAATATAGACCTTCCTTGATCCAGATGGAAATCTGAGGCAAGATGAGAAAGTTGATGTTCCCCAGTGCCCTCAACTTCAGTCTGTAGACGGTTCAAACTGTTTAAAAGAAACAACAGTATTCTGTTTGGGTTGTTTTCTCATGTTTTTTCAAGTGGAATTCAAATCTTGTATTCCAGAAGTTGGATCAAAAATGTATTCTAATGTTAAGTAAAAGTTCAGATGTATAGCCTGTCTCAATCTCACACACTGGCTGACATGCATATTATTATTTTTAGAAAGTCCATCAAGCCAAAGTATTTTCCCTGAAGGCCCTCTGTTATTTCAGCAGTGTGATGGCAGACCTCATTCTGAATGACTTCCAACAGCATAGCTTCACAGACCCAGTATGTGCACACTTGACTGGGCCGCTTGCAGACCAGATGGATTCCCTTTTGAAAATGTATGATGCATCATGAATACAGTCAGACATAATATTCACATCCTGTTGAGCTGTTGAAGTGTTTATTCAGCTACAATAAATCCTATATTTATCTGAAAAAGGAAACAGGATAATTGATTCAGAGTTTAAAAAACCCCACAGATAAACATTATCAGCAACAAAAAGGGCACGGTAATTAGTAGTAATTATAGATGTTTTAAATCAATATAACCTTCAGTCATAGTGCATATAGACACTCATTATGTTAATGTGTTTATCCAGCAAACCAAATTAACCACTCAAGTGCCATATATTTCAGATTTTCTCATATATAATCTCCTTGACTCCTTAGTTTGAGTTAGTAAAATTGCTCAGATGACAGAACTACAAAATGTCTAGCTTTTGGATTTAAATCGCTGTCCCCATGCTGATATTCATTCCACTAAAACAGAAATTACTGATTGTAACTTGAGTCAATGCACACAAATAGTGCTGTATGCCTTTAACATGACATAAACCAGACATTTCTCCAAGCATTAATTGACCGACCAACCATCTATCCGACTGTTGTAGGTATCAGATCTGCTCTGGGGCCTGTGCCTGGATATTACAAAGTATTACATGATTGGCTGCATGCTGAGATACCACTATGATTGGCTGGAGGTTAGAAGTTTGATTTTGATCAAAATCGCACCAAGTGTGGACTACACCATAGGCTAACAAGGGCACTGAATGGAAGCAGTCTACATTCCGTGAACCAGGCTTTAGACTGTTGGAGGACTGACTGACCACGTTTCTCTGCATTGCTACTTTTCTCTTCTACTACTCTCCAGTTGTATTATTTTTTGCTGTTATTTCGACTGTTAACCTTGTTTTTTCTCAGTCTTTTTCTCTCCATAGAAGCTTCACCTGGTCTGCTATCCTGCTCAGTTACAACGCCTTGTGCGATGGGGAAAATTGATTCAGATGATGCTCCCAGTGGCAAAGCATCCTCCATTTCCTGGTATAAAGTTTTTACTTTCTTTAATTTAGAAAGTACTCTTACATGAGTTCCTATTATTTCTTTGTCCCTGCTCTGTCTTCTAAACCCTCAGACAGTAATGGCAGATGACCGCTTGTGCTGAGCCAGGTTCTGCGGGAGGTTTCTTCCTGTTAAAGGGGAGTTTTTCCTCTCCACTGTCGCTTGCTCAGTATCAGAGATTGCTGAAAGGATTACTGTTGTTGGAAATTCTGCATCAACGGGGCCCAACCTCAGGTCAATGACTTTACTTAATCGGGTGGGATTCCTTAAATAGAAAACTTTTTTAATTGATTGTTTGTATAAATGTATTTAAATTAATTTCCTGTTGAAGTCTCTTAAGATCACATTCGCTGTGAATGTGCGCAATATAAATAATCTGAATTAAAAATTTAATTGAAAAGATGTGTAATGTTTTGTTGATGATACCCAAAGGAGCTTTTATTAACAATGATGTCTTAAATTTCACCATATAGTGCTTGGCAGGGTTAAAAATGGGGTGCAATGTAGTTTGAGTGGAGACGCCATAGTGTGACGTTATTGGCGAGCGCAGGAACTCTGAGCAGATTTGGTACCTACATTGTCCATCCATTGCCTTCAATCCTATACAAATTTACCTTCAGTCTTGGAGGTAACATATTTATTGAGAAAACAATACATCCTGTATCACTTAACAACTCTTTGGGCATTAATCCATGGTATTACCATGGACAAATGGATATAGAGAGCAGTATTTTTCTTAGTGCTGATTGGCTTTACCCCAAGAAAAGAAATAATAAAAGCTGTAGATATTAGCATCTGCAGTAGTGGTAAGGCAACGTCCACTCTGTGTATCAATGTATGTTAAGTTATATTTTGATTTTTGTACTATTACAATAGACAATTATAAGCATTTTTATAGGGCAGTTAAATTATTTTCTTAATTTTAGCTCTTCGTGAGTGGCTGGGGTTAATAAATCTCCACCATATAAGATGATGTCTATTTTTTAACCAGTTTTTCTAGAAACTCTTCAAGGATTACAAGAACTGGAGCGGTATGTTTGCTCTGAGACCACCTGGGGATCGCCATGACTTCATTATTGTAGGTTGATGGGCAGTGAAGCCACAGCACTGCTTGCAGTATTTACCAATAGCATCAAGGAAAATGATGGACAAAATAGTCAGAGCTATATGTTAGAAATAGGTAACAATTAGTTGTCAAATGAACGGGTCCATCAATCAAAGTGACATGGAGCTATGACACAAGTACCCATGTTATGTTGCAGTTGTTCAAAGTACAGTACATTGTATGAGAAAACTATGAGAAATAAGTTCCTTATGTGTCTAGCATGAAGTATTTTTTCAGATAAATACAATTAAGTAAAAAAACAAACATAAAAGCTTAACATAAATGGGTTAGCAATTAGTACACCACCACAATTTGGATCTGTAAAGGACACTTCTTTTAGGTCCTGTTGAACATACTGTCAGAACCTTACTCATTCCTGTTCACTTCCTCTGCTAATCATTGTCTGATCCTGTATTCAGTCTGTCACACCTGATTCTCCTTTCCTTCTGTGTTACTTAAACTCCTCACCTCCGCTCTTTCCTTGTCGGTTCATTAATATCTCTACCCAATATGTCTACTCTTGATGGCTCCTGCCTGCCTTATCTCGTCATTCCGGCCTTCTCCTTCATCATAATTATCTGACAAATAAAGAAACTGGCCCTTAACCTATGTCTGCATTTGAGTCTCTGTCACATCTACACAAGCCCTGACACAGACTTTATTTAAGCAGTCACTACTAGTTAAGACAGTGTCTACTGTAAGGTAGTGCCCTAAAATTATGCTCCTATGATTGGAAAGACCTTAAGTAGGCACTACAACAGAGTATAAGAACCATTGTAAACAAAATGAAAATATTTTGGAGTAAATTTCCGCCCAAAAGACTCAGAAATTCTGAGATTAAAGTCACACATCTTCCAGAAAAAAACCTTGGAAATTCTCTGTCACAGAAGTCGTAAGATTATGAGTTAAAGAAATACATTTTGAGATTAATTTCAGATATTTTCCAGAAAAAAGGCGTAATTCTCTGATGTAGAAAAGTAGAAACTTTGCAGGAAAAACCAAGAAATTTCTATGATTAAACGGATACATTTTCGATATCTAAACCAAGATATTTCTGACATTGTAGAGTCAGAAAATTCAAAAAACTTTCTACTTTTCTAATAATAAAATATTAATATATAGTATAGTGCATTATATACTGTATATAATATGTAGCTATGTAATATATATTGTCTAAATATATATATATAATAATAATATATAAACTAGAACTGCAAGCAGTTATGAAAGGGTTCCTCGCCCATCTGTGCAACTCGACTTCTGGCCCCGCCCCTCCTAATAAATTCCCTTTCCTGCGTCACATAAAGTTGTTAATTTACAGGACAGTGTAAAGGCCTAGAATGTTTTGTTCTAAAATGGATTTTGCCTGTTGGCATCATAAGATACCATGCCCATGAATTCCACCCAAAGAAAAAGCTGTAAACTTGTAGCCTTATGCTCCACCAAGCACTAAAAAAGGGCCTACAATGTTATGTTGCAACGAGCAGTAAAAGAAGAGGCACGCAGCATGGTGATGCCCCAGGAGGTGAAAACAGCTTTACAGCATGACGCTGCCAAATGCGGAAAAAGGCAGCCCACAGCATGAAACTGCTAAATGCAAAAAACAGCCCACAACATGACGCTGCCAAATGCAAAAAACAGCCCACAACATGACGCTGCCAAATGCAAAAAACAGCCCAGAGCATGACACTGCCAAATGCAAAAAACAGCCCAGAGCATGACGCTGCCAAATGCGGAAAAAGGCAGCCCACAGCATGAAACTGCCAAATGCAAAAAACAGCCCACAACATGACGCTGCCAAATGCAAAAAACAGCCCACAGTATGACGCTGCCAAATGCAGAAAAAGGGTCTCCTCACTGCAAACCCAACTGGAGTCGATGCAGAATGGTCAACTATTTTGCCATTTTTATTTTTTATTTAAAGAACTAGTACATACTGTATAGAGAACATAAGTGCATGATAAATAAATCTTAAGTTATGAAAATGACTCAAAAATGATATCTTCAAGGAACAAAGAAAAGAAGATGAATTAATTAGTTTGCTGAATACAGGTCGGGGAAAAATTACATGAGAGAATATGTCTGAGCTTCGCATCTTTCATAACTTAGAGATCTGACATATAATTAAATAAAATAAATAATCATAATTAGGGGCTCTCTTATGCCCATTTTTGTATGCATCCTATGGTTGCAACCAGCGTTGTACTACTATAACCAGATCACCAAGGATTAGGTAAGAATGAACTATAAAACTATGTAATCGTAACTACTGCTAAAATCCACAGCAAGTCAGGTGCCGCTTTAAAGGGATATTCCACCTCCAAGTTAAAATGTGTCTGTTGCCATATTCCTCAGCATTACATTAATGATTAAAAAAAATAAAATAAAAAACATTTTGGATCCAGAGTCATTACCCTGATCTGACAGCAGTCTGTTTGCTTTAGCTAAGTTTGAACTAATGTAAGTGAACGGGAAGTACTGGCATTCAAATATTTACTTATGCCTGGAATATAAGATCAGAACAGCTCAGAGGGGCTAACTAGACTTTTTTTAATTAAACAGTTAAAATAAATTTTATATCTTCAACACATAGCAATGAAGTAAAATATTAATCAAAGTATCAAACATTTAGATTTAAAAATAATGCATATTTATTTGGACAAGTTTTATTCTTTTTTCAATATAAATAAATATACATTTTGACTTATCTAATTTGGAGTGCATCTGGATTCCATTGTGGACACTAAAGTGCTTGAAATAAAATAAAATAAAAACTAAAACCTTATGGAATGTTTCTACATTAATAAACAACAAACAAATATCTAATTTTAAAGTGAAAATTTTTTTCACTTTAAAATTCTTTTTTTTTTTTTATTTCTTTTTTTTTTTGTGAAAAAAATGTATCTCAGGTCCAACCTTCTGACGATGATTAGAAGTTGTACTCATTCAAATGAAAAACGTCCCTTTAAAATAAATAAGTAACTGGGAAAAACACCATGAAATAAAACATCATTTTTTGAAAAAAAAAGAAATAAAATAAAATGGCTATTGTATTTCAGAAAGTAAGGCTTAAGAGTGCCAGCAAAGTCGAGGAGCTGTGTGAAAAAGCTATGTTTTAAGGTTTTTGGCTCCATAAGTCCAGAAGAGTGAAAGTTATTCAAATGAACAGTCAAACTTCTTTTGTTTTTATTAAAACATAAAATTCAATCATTTATTTTTTAACAATATGCCATTAAATGGGTATGATTTTGTTAAAAAGCAAAGCAAAGATATGTTTATGTATTTACACCGTCCTCACAAGAAATAAATTGACTGGGGGCGAATGGGGGGCCTGTCCAAGATGGCGGCCATGCTGCACCATTAGCAGTCACGCCCTTCCACTTCCGGTCCATGGGTCCCCGACTGCCAAAAAAAATGAATGAGAGCCAATGGAGCGATTAAAGTTAATTTCTGATCCAGTTTGAAATGCGCCGTGGATCGAAAATATGATGTCCGTGAATTTTAAAAACAAATTTTTGATGCAGAGAAAACGCTGATTTTCGACCGGAGATAAAAGTTACTTTAGGTTTTCTGCATAAACGTTTAGAGGACTACAACTGCAGAAGAAGAAGGAGAGCGAAGGTCGTGGCCTCCAGGACGAAGAGAGGAGCATTAAACACGGAGAAAACCTATAAATCTGACCAAGTGGAAAGTAGCACCTATGTTGGGGGTAAAGCAGTCGATGGAGTGAGAGCCAGCATGGAGGAGAAGCTCTACTAGCTCTAGGTGAGTGTTTTACATGCTATAGCTAGTGCTAGCTCCCGTTAGCCAAATGGCGTCATATATGTGACCTCTGACTTCTGATTTGTACCATTTTTACAATCAAATACATCCCAAATCACTGCACAAACACATTCGAAATGTACATCATTAGTTATCAGGACATAAGACAAAGTGGACCAGAAAATAACTTTAACGAAAAGTGGACAGTGAATGCCGCAAAACTCAGCAGTTTTCAATGCAAGAGTGTTTTTTTTTTGTTTTTTTAACCTGCAGAAGTGAGATATTACACTCAACAATGTGCATACGGAATGAAAACATCTGACGCTCACCTTTCTCAAATGGGGAATCCGTTTACAATTATAGTTACAAATCACAAACAGTTATGTCTTGTAAAAATTTAACACAGCCACACATAGGAGAGTCACATTCTGTTCTCCAGTCAACGACCATGTGGAGAATTAGATCAAAAATAGGCAACTAAGTATATAAAAAAGAAAGCATGTTAAGATTATTGCAGTTCAATCATAGAGATTAACCCTGTTTTTTGTTTTGGTAGAGACGTTTCTCAAAAAAAAGGAAACCACTGGGTTATAAAACAACAACATTCGCAGACAGCAATAAGAATTCGTTCTAACTGCTAAATTGTTATTACATTGGTCACACCTCTTAAGATATTAGACAGACAGAAAATGAATCAAACTCCTAATATCTGCTCACTGAATTACTTCACTGAAGGCTCAGAAGTTTAGAGTTATGACCTGAAAATATAAGCTTAGGTGAAGCTATGCTTATAATTTCTAAATAATTGTTTGTAAATCTATTGTTGGTTAAAAGAACAGTCTCAAAATAATGGCAAATAAATTGAAACCGAGTTTTGTAACACCATTAAGACTTTCTGACCATTTTTTTTCTGAGCCCACTTTTCTGTGTTTCTGCTCCTATTCACAGCATTATGAGACATTTTCATAACCATAATCGAATTGTGTTTGATGATGCCAGGGACTTGGTATTTTAGTACCCTGAAAAGAGATTTATCTTTCTCTGTCAATTGCACTGTTCTTGTGTGTTTGTCTTCTGTAGAAAAAGGTAACAACTTTTTGAGGAACAGATCTCCCTAGAGAAGGCATGTCCTGGCCCGTTGGATGATTTAATCCAGCCCGGCATAAATATCTGAGTATATCAAAAAAAGAAGCAAGTCTCTAGCTCATTTCTATCAAAAGTTATGATTTTTTTTTAAATACATACAAACTAAAATGCTCCCTCCGGCCGCTAGAGGGCAGTAAATGTGTAAAAGAGCTCAGATCCAGCATGCGGCACTGACACGAGTTAGTCACAGGAAATAAACATTTGCAACGTGATGTGTTGAATTAAAAATAAACCGGCAATCTTGCTTCGCCATTCACCTCTACTAAACAAGTTATCGGTGACACCACGACAGCAGATGACATTTTCAGCGCTCTGCTTGGAGCGCTGGACAAATCAATGGTCAGTAGAAAGGCAGGCGTTACCACAAAATTCCGTGACAAAGTCCAGACCACAAAAGGAGGACAAGAGTTTTGAGTATTTCACTGCATTTTGCATCAGGAGGCATTATGTTGCAAAACACTCCAAATAGATCATGTTATGAGTGTGGTTGTGAAAACTGTCAATTTCATCAGAGCGTTTGGTCTAAAACATCGTCAGTCTGACACATTTCTCAGTGATAATGACATTCATGCTGGCCTACCATAAAAAGAGGTGCAGTACTCAAGCGCTTCTTTGAGCTACGAGGGGAAATTGGACAGTTCATGGAGAAGAAGGGACGCCCAGTAAAGGAACTTAAATGCCAGGAATGGCTGCAGAATCTTGCGTTTATAGCAAGGGGCAAACTCTGCTTAAAATATGTGAAGCCAACCCGGAACTGACAAAAATTGCAGTTCAGCCCTCATCCGCTGGGGGTTGGCTCCGAAAAGGAGCAACTTCCCATTGACTCCTATGTTAAAAAGGCCAACTTTACAGCAAAAATAAACATGTTTATAGCCTGGTTCAAAAAACATAATAAATGGATTTCATAGGGTTGCAGAGCTGAAAAGAAAAACAGTGAAGGTGAAGAAGTTATGTAGCTTGAAAAGTGATAAACTGATTAAGCTAACAGGTTATCAATGAACACAGTTTAAAAAAGCTTTAATATTCTATATTAGTTTAAAAATCACATTCCATTGAATCATTTGAACTGTTTCTGTTCTGAGCATCACACAGACCGAGCAGTCTGGATTAAATGTTACCAACTGAGTTAATAAACTGAACTGGGAAATAGTGTTATGACCTAAAAAAAATAAATGAGCTGCAACCATTTGAAGTAGTTGCATCTTATTTGATTAATCTTTTTTCATAATCACTATGTAGTATATGCAGTACATCCATATGTGTAGACTTGCTGTCTAGGTCTATGTTTAAATCTCCTGAAGTCCACCACCAGCTCCTTAGTCTTGGTGGTGTTCAGAAGAAGGCAGTTGTTTTTTCTTTTGTTTCAGTAAGGGAAGGTCTCCACCAGGTCCCTGTACTCCCCCTCCTGTCCACCGCTCACACACGCCACGACAGCTGCATCATCTGAGTACTGAGAAGTCAAAGAACATATTTCTGACATAACAACCAGGCACATCCAGGTAGGAGTATGCCCGGTGCAGCAGGTAAAGGACCGCATCTTCAACTCCTAAGCGTTGCTGATAGGCAAACTGGAGGGGGTCTAGTTCCTCAGCAACCTGCAGTTTCATTCTACGGACAAGGAGCTGCTCCTAGGTCTTCGTAATGTGAGATGTCACAGCCACCTGTAATCATTCAGCTCTACCGGTCGCCCTATTTTAGGCACCAGTATGAGACATGAATTGTTCCAAAGTACTGGGACTTTTTTAAATATGAAGACTCAGATTGAAGAGCCTCTGCAGAGGAACTGCCAGTTGACCTACACACTCCTTTAGAAGCCTTGGACAAACTCTATCCGGACTTACAGACTTGTCTGGTCAAAGACTCCTGAGCTCAACTTCCACCTTTTCTACTGTTATCAACAGTTGGAGCAGCTCAGGATGCAGGGGAGGGGGGACAGCACAGGTGTTGGAGGTGGAGAAAGCAGCTACAGACATGGAGGTAGAGGAAGCAGCTACAGACGTGAAGGTAGAGGAAGCAGCTACAGACGTGAAGGTAGAGGAAGCAGCTACAGACGTGAAGGTAGAGGAGGCAGATGAGGAGGTGGTGGAGGCAGCCATAAACATTGAGGTGGACGAAGCAGCCGCAGAGGTGGAGGAAGTAGCTGCAGACGTATCCACAGATGTGGAGGGAGCAGCTGCAGAAGTGGAGGTGGAGGGAGCAGCCGCAGATGTGAAAAGCACTTTATAAATACATTTTGACTGAGATTGATTGATAATTTATCAAAATGTAGCAGCTTTCTTCTTATAACTCACAGCAAAATCAAATGCACATATGTGATGGTGATTTCAGAGAGATGCAAGGAGAAACTGCCAGGTTCACAAAATCTTAAGCTTGACCATCCATGTCTGCTAACTATCTGGTCAAAATCTGTTAGATTTTTTTCCACCAACTGAATTTATCAAACAAGAAGTTGTGCTGACAGTTCAGCTTTGCAGTATTGACACTGTTAATAAGAAACTAAATGAAATAAGATGAACAACATAAATGAGAAAACAGACATACCTCTAAATATACATATCCGAAAAAATTGTTATTCCAAACAAAAATGAAATATAGCAGCTCGAGATTACGATTTTCCTCAAGATGTGGCTATACTAGAAGAGCTTGATTGTGAAGGGACTGGGACAAATTGGTCATTCTGTTTTTATCTGAGGATTATCCTCTAAATTCTGAGCAACGAAGCCTGTTTCTCCAGAAAGTGCAATTATGCAAAAAAATAATACATTAAATGATTGTTCATTTTTGGTTCTCCAAAGCAGTGGAGCATTAAGAGACCATTTGTTGTCCAACAGGCATTTGTTGTTTAGTGGTGTGGAACTCTCCTGTTAAATTTTATTCTATACAGCAAAAAAAAACAAAAAAAAAACAACTGCTTGTGGCTGAAACATTTAAAACCCCACAAATTGTTTTTCTGCAATCAAACTAAACTGGATTCCTGGAAATGACGACATTTGGGTGAGTTTAATTGATATTGTTCATGGACACTGACACTGGCTGTATTTCGGTTGCGCAGCCATTTCCATTTTTTTCTAATGTGTTTCATTAGCAGCAATGGGGAATGGAGCAATGACTTTACTGCCCGATCTTCCAAGGTAGATTTCATGTTACATAAAAACAATGCATATACTAGCAGTGTCAAAAAGTGATTCTATGTTTCTTCCCATTGAAATTTTCCATAGTATTGTGTTAGCTTAGTAATGCTTAATCAAGTCTGATTACATTTAACAGAAGGTCTCGTCAACCTTGCTCTTACACAGGAAGAACGGAAGTAAAAATATAATTTAACTTATTGACCTGATGTGTCTAAGAGTTTGAATCACTGAAAACACATGAAATGTATGACTGTTTTAAATCCTATTTTTTCTGTTGGATAAAAAACCCCATCTCAAGGCAGCATCTTAAGGAGAAGCTGGTTGTCTTCATTTTCCAGGGCAGTTTTGCTGTACAGTATTGATATTGCAAGACCGAATATATGGAAGAATGATGTTATTAAATAAAGACCACATTTGGCCTCAAAGAAGGAAGCAACATCATTGTAATACAACGTTTTATGACCTTCCACCATTTATGCAAATATGTCACCTTGACAACCTAATAGATTCTCTACTGTGTTGTTAATCTAATAAAAAATGTTCTCTTCTCCGTTGTAGAAACAGTAAATCAAACTTAGTTGTGCAGCACCTTTCAAGACAGAAATGATTAAGTGTTTTAACAAACTAAATTAAAATATGCAAGACGAAATTAAACAAAAACAGATTAAAAGATTACAGTTTTAACTCGCCTTAAAAGGAAACTTTTGAGTCTCCTGACAGTAAGTGAATGCCAGAGTCTTGGAGTCACAGATGAGAAAGCACAATCACCTTTAGTAGGTCTTGATCACAAGGCTTTAGAGCTCTAGAGGGGGTGTAGGGATGTAAAAGATTAGAGATATACACTGGTGCTCAGCTCTTCAAGTCAGAACCGGGATCTTGAAATGCACATAATAATAAACTAGGAGCCAATGAAGTAGGGGAGTTACATGACATAACTTTTGATGACCTAGTCAGGAGCCTAGCGGCATCTTTTTTAGACCCTGCAACTGGTCTGACGAGGTTTTCATGAGACGAGTGCATTGCAATAATCCAGAGGAAACAAAACAAAAGCATGAATTAGGATTTCCATTTTAGGATAAGAGACAATAAGGCTTAGTTTGGCATTACTTTCTCATATAATAAAAAACAGGCCTGAATCAAAGCACAAATAAGGTAAGGATGTTCCTATATGGGCCTTTAGTTCACTAGTTTAGTAAAAAGGACAAATTTGTGGGTCTTTGTGTAGTCACTGTAAAGTTTGATTCTTCCTGATCTGTCTTGATTCCCCCTTTAGTGGTGACTGAAAATAATCCACTGTGAACAGATATGGTCTAGTTCCTCTTTGAAGATATGCTAAACACCCAGTTGCTGAAGTCACTAGTTAAGGTTTATCAGATACGTCAGCACAGCAAGCAGTCATGTCTGCATGTCTATGAACTCTGTAGGTGTGTTGTTATCGATGCAGACCAAATAAATAGAAAACCAGTTCCTTGAAAAAAAAACACACAAAAAACAAAGCTCAGTACATCAGATCAAAACAAAGCTATTTGCTGCAAGTGGGCATATCAAACTGGGATTTGCCAACACAATCAATCCTACAGCAGGACCTCCAGCAACAGGGTGGATAGAAAATTAATAAGCGACGTGGTTGCTTTGAGGCAGATGCTAAATTCTGAGCTGATTGGTTACTTGAAAGTAACACATAATAAATTTAGGCATTTAATGCACAAATTAACAAAAACTAGTATAAATATGCTTTAAGGTAAAGTGTTTTCAATATGACCCTCTATGTGCCAAATTGGCTGCATTAAAAATAGTTTGAGACAAATTTTTTTTTTTTTTTTTTTAAACGTGTCCTGTCTAGCAGTATGCTACTCAGAATTGGTGTCTGAGTACCAAGTACAAGCCCAACAGTTTTACTTTCCCATGCAGAGTATTACAGCTTACGCCAATTGATGTATATGTATGAAAAATCTTTATTAGTGATTACTGTGGGTTCAATTTCTTGACGTCATGGACATTAAACTGAGACATGAAGGGAGAAAGGAAGAAGGTGAAGAAAAGAAACCGGACCAACAGAGGCGCGAACCGACGACAAAAGACAGGGAGGCAAACAAAGAACACAAGAAAACATCCCAGTCCTCCACCTCTGCCGGACGGCAGAGAAACAGTAATGCAAAACAAAAACAACAAACTGTACAGAACCAAACCAATATTTCGGATCTAGTAGAATAAACTAAGAATTACACATTCACTACACACAAGCATTGATTAATGGACATAATACAAATGTTTCTGGTAAGCTCCTGTGAACAACTAACTAATGATGATAACCTCAGCTTAAGATATGTCCGTCCTCACCAATGTCCCCACACCTATGTGTGTGCGAGCATGCAGGTCGGAATAAGGTTTCCCCACGCAAGTGATTGATAGCTGGTGTAAGGAACCTTCAATCCGTCCTACAGGCACAGACATGGAGGAGGCAAGAGATGTATGCATCCAGGGTCCCACAGAGTACAGAGGCCACAGGCGGATCAGCGCAGGGTCGATCACCCGCCAAGAGAGGAACAGATGGAAGCCCCAGGGGAACACCCACCAGCCGCAATGCTGGGGCCCGAGAGATCGCAGTGACGAGCCCACGGGCTCCGCCGGTAACCGGCTACGCCAGGGCGGGCTCGGATCAGGAACCGGAGGCCACGGGGACCAGCCGACAAGGGCCCCCCGCCGCCGCCACAGGCAAGGAGGATCCGCAGCCAACCGACGGACAACACACGCCGCCGCCACCCCGGACCAATACCCACCGCCAATAACCCGGCCCGCCTCCACACACCCACACGCCAGGGAGCCACAGCAAGAGCCACAGCGGATGCACGCCCTCCCCAGGCCGCGCCCAGCCGGCACCTGGACATCCAGATCTTCCAGCTCCCGGGTCCAGATCCCGGGTCCAGATCCCAAGATCAGGGGCCCAGCCAATGCCGGACAGCCCCACCAGGTGAACAGACCAGCCAGCAGAAGTCCTGGAACCGGCAGGAGGACCGGGCGCCAGGCACGGTCCCCACCGATCCACCGGACGGCACCAACCTGTTCTACAACCCCGGCACCCCCAGAAGAGGTGCCCCAGTCAATCCAAGGAGGACGTCGGCCCGAAACAGCGGCCGCCCGACACACCGGACCACCCAGGACCCGCCCGACATGCACCAGGACCGAGCCGGGCCGCAACCGGGACCCCCGGCCCCAGGCATCGAGAGCCATCATCAACCAGCGGGCAGGAGCAACCATCACCGACGGGGAGTGACGGGGAGGGAAGAAGATGCATCAGGCCAGAGAGCAGCCAAACACCCAACCTGACAGGTAGACATAGACAGACAGAGACACTCATACGTACCCTCCCTCTCATGCGTACACATTCTTACAAATACAGGACATACGAAAAAAGGACGCTATACACTCATTCATACCCCCCATACGTACACTATACTCCATACTCCCAGGCCCAGGGACAGACGCCCCAATAGAGAACCCTGCCCCTGCACCCAGGAGACAGACCCCTTTGCCCACCAGGACGGGGACAAGCAGACCGCCAAGGCCCCCACACCGGCAAGAGCAGCCCACCAGCCCAGGACCCCGACCAGACGGCGTGATGTTCTATCCGGGCTCCGACCCCTGATGGTCCAACGAACAGGGGTGTGGAAAGACCCCCCAGCCTCTCTCCCCCAGCTCAATGTGGTGTTGTTGCGTGTTGTTCTAATGTGCACTTAAAACAGAGGGGGGGGACATGGGAATACTGCCGGGTACCCCCATCTTCCCCCCCAGGCCCTCAGTGTCTAGATGCGTTTGTTTGTTGGTGCCGGCACCACAGGCGAGGCCCCCACAACGGGCCCCTATAGGGGGCCCCCCATGAGGGGTCCCGCCCCCAGCGCCAATGCGCCACACGGCCAGGTCCCTACATGTGCGTTCCATGTAAATGTTGCAAGTGTAAGTGTCTAAGTTGCTCAATAAAATCGGGACCCAGTCCGCCACCGGGTAGCGAAGACGGAAGCTCCATCCCGCACCCCAGTGACGTGCCCACGTCCCAAGGCCTTGTGAATGGTAGAATGAAGGAGCAGGTGGACAGAGGCATGGGGATGGGGAGAAAATAACTGGGGTGACCATTGCCAACCCCAGGGAGCCAGCTCCCCTGCTGACTCCAATAGGCACCCCCGTTCGGCCCGATCCACCAGGGGTGGGAGGCCCCAGCACGTCAAGCGGCACCCCCGAGCCCCATGGGGGCCCCGGCAATCCACCAGCCCCCATGCCAGGGGCATACCTAAATCCTTCCCAACATTCACACTGCTAACAAAACACATGTCACTAGACACCCAGGTTGAGTTTAGCCCCCCCTCCCCCTCAACGCCCTCCCCCCTCCCGTCCCAAGCGCACCCCGTTAAAAAGAGCGCCTGTGCTAGATGGTAAAAAGCCTCCCCGCCAATAAGAGACGCCCCAGGCACCGCCAGCGTCCGAGGGCGGAACCCGGCGCACCACCGACTCGGGTACCCCGGACATGCCGCGCCAGGCCCGTGAGCAGACCGAAGTCCCGGGCGGCCAATCCCCAGGCCGACATCCTCCAGCCTTGCTACTACCGCCCGATGGCCGGGTGGCAACAGAACCCAGCACGTCCACCCACCAGCCCACACCCCACCAACCGGTCAGTCACCGTGGAGGCCGACCAACACCGGCCAGAGGCCCCCACCTCAGCACCCCCGCGAGGGCTAAGACCAAGACCCAGGAGCCATGTCCAGTGTCAATATAGCCGATCGGGCCCGGAGACGCCGGCCACCCGCCCGGGCCTCTCGCCGACGCCCGGACGCGGCAAGCGGCCACCGGGGAGCAAGCGACAAGAACCAGCCCGGGGAGATGGAAAGGGCAGCAGCGCCCGCCAACCACCGGCCGACCACAGCCCCCCCCCAGCCGGCACCGACGGCAGCGCCCACCCCCCCGGCCAAGCCCCAGCCAGGGCCCCAGCCGGGGGGCACGCCGCCCCAGAACCCCGAGCCCCAGGCCCAGCCCAGAGCAGCACAGCACCAGGCCAGTAACCCGTGTCCGCCAGCACGACCCCTCTAAGGCGCCGCATGCAGCCACTAGGAGTCACAACACAAAGCCCCCAAAGTCCCACCACAGGCGAGGGTCTCGGCACCTACCGCCGAACCGCAAGAGGATATTTTTCTTAGCGATGCATAAGGCGATGTAAAATTATTTGCATAGACTTTGTATCCATGGTAACTTCATCTACATTTCCCAGCAAGCAAACTGTGGGAGCAGGTGTGATATTACATTTCAGACACTTTGATAGATCTTCACATATCTGGTACCAATATTTCTTAACAGGTGGGCAGAACCAAAGAGCATGAATATAATTGTCTGGTAGATTGCTTGTACATTGTAAACAGGTATCAGACGGCGTATAACCCATCTTGAACATCCGTTGCCCTGTATAATGCACTCTATGAAGGATTTTATATTGTATTAATCGTAGATTAGGATTTTTAAGAAATTTAAAGGTTCTTAATGAAATTTGAGACCAGAGGTTTTGGTCTATTGAGATGGACAAGTCCATCTCCCATTTTGAAATAGGAAGGGCTATTGATTCATCTATTCTATTTAATGTTTTGTATATTTTAGATAGCAGTTTGGGAGGGTTAAGATTAAGGAAGTCTAAAACTTTTCCTGGAATTTGTAAATCAACTGTATTGAGCCTAAATTTATTTTTTATAATTGATTTAATTTGTTGGTATTCTAAGAATTTATTCTTGTTAATTCCGAATTGTGTAACCAATGTATTAAATTGGATAAAGTCTGTTCCATCAAATATATGCTCCAGGTATTCAATTCCTTTACAACTCCAGCCTGGAAAGTTGATCATGCATTTTTTTTGTAAGATATCCGGGTTATTCCAGATGGGTGTACGCCTGCATGGGACTAGTGAGGTCTTTGTCATTTTAAGAAATTCCCACCAAGCTGTCAGAGAGGAGCTGATATTAATACTTTTAAAACATTCATTTTGTTTTATATTTGAGCTAACAAAAGGTAGATCTGAAAGTTTTATCTTATTGCATAGTGTCTGTTCTACATCTATCCAGCACTCATCGATATAACTGTGTTTTACCCATCTTGATGTGTATTGGAGTCTGTTGGCTAAGAAATAATGACGAAAGTTTGGTAGGTCTAGACCTCCTTTATCTTTGGACTTCTGTAGTGTTTTTAAGCTGATACGTGGGGGTTTATCTTTCCAAAGAAATTTAGAAACAGAAGAGTCCAGAGATCTAAACCAATCAGGTGATGGTTTGCTTGGGATCATTGAGAATAAATAATTGATTCTAGGCAAAACCATCATTTTTATTGTAGCTACCCTTCCAATAAGTGATATTGGAAGGGATTTCCATCTTGCCAGATCATCTTCCACTTTTTTTAAAAGTGGGACGTAATTTAGCTTAGATAAGTCTGACAGTCTTGGTGAGATATGGATACCTAGATATGTAAAATTTCCCGACCGGAGCTGTAAAGCAACAGGACTCTGGTAAGAACAGTTGATTGGAAGGACTGTAGATTTTAACCAATTTATGGAATAGTCTGAAACTCTTGAGTAAGATTTTATTAACTCAATTACCTGATACAAGGAAGTTTGTGAATGCTGTAGAAATAGTGGTACATCATCTGCTTATAAACTGATTTTATGTTCTATTTTGTTGCATTGTATACCTTTAACATTATTATTTTGCCTGATTGATGCTGCTAAGGGTTCAATAAAAATAGCAAAGAGGGAGGGAGAAAGTGGACATCCCTGCCTGGTACCTCTCTGAAGAAAGAACCTTGATGATGTTTGATTATTGGTCCTAATACATGCTGTTGGTGAGCTGTATAATATTTTTAACCAGTTTACAAAAGAATTACTGAATCCGAATTTATTTAAGGCTGCAAATAAAAATTTCCAGTTAACTCTATCAAATGCTTTTTCTGCATCTAAAGATAATATATTGGTTTGGACGTTTTTACAGTGGGAATAATCTATTAAATCTATTAATCTACGTGAATTTGTTGAAGAGAGCCTACCTTTTATAAAACCTGTTTGATCAGGGTGGATTATTAGAGGTGTTATTTTCTCTATCCTTCTTGCAAGAGCTTTGCAAATTATTTTCAGATCCACATTGATAAGAGAAATGGGACGATAACTGGTAGGAGACATATGGTCTTTTCCTGGTTTTAATAGAAGATTGATGTAGGCAGAATTCATGTTTGGTGGTATTCGACCATTTTCCTTTGTTTCCTGCAACATTTTGTAAAATGTTGGTGCCAGAATATTCCAGAATTCTTTATAGAACTCTACTGGAAATCCATCTGGACCTGGAGCTTTATTATTAGGCATGGATTGGAGGGCCTCCTGGAGTTCAGACACTGTTAGCGGTGAATCCAGGGCCTTTGCTTGACTGTCTGAAAGTTTAGGAAGAGTTATTTTATCCAGAAATTGTACAATATCATTATTTGAAGGGTTTATCTCTGGTGTGTATAACGTCTCATAAAATTCTTTGAAAGTGTTGTTTATTTTTTCAGGGTCATATATTATATTCCCAATTTTGTCTTTGATTGCAGATATAGTTGTTTTTTCTTTATTTATTTTTAACTGATTAGCTAAGAAGCTACCTGATTTATTACTATGTTCAAAGTTTTCTATTCTAAGTCTTTGGATTAAGAACTGCGTCCTTTTATTAATAATTTCATTTAATTCTAATTTTGCTTTCCTTATTTTACTTAAGCTCTCTTTATCCAGGGAAGGTTCTAATGATTTAATAGTTTCTTCTAATTCCTGAACATGTTTATTTTCTGTTCTCTTTTTATTTGATGAGAATGAAATTATTTTACCTCTAATCACAGCTTTCCCTGCTTCCCATAGAGTGGATGGCGACATACCAGGGAGATCATTAAATTCCATGTATGAAGCCCATTCTTTTTCAATATATTTAATAAATTCTTTATCCTTAAGTAATGATGTATTAAATCTCCAATTTTTATATTGAAGGGTTGCAATTTTATTTGCTAAATTTAAAGAAACAGGAGCGTGATCGCTGATCACTATAGGATGTATCTCAGTGTCTGAAATGTCATTCAACAGTGAGCTGCTGACTAACAAATAGTCCAATCTAGAATAAGAATGATGTACGTTTGAGTAAAAAGTGTATTTTCTGTCGTTGGGATGAAGCGATCGCCATGCATCGCAGAGTCCATAATCGCTCATGTACTGTTTAACTATATCTATGGATTGCCATCTGCGCTGAGTCCCTGCTGTACTGAGCCTGTCTATTTCTTCATTTAGTCCAAAGTTGAAATCTCCCCCAAGAACAAGTGAGCAATCCATGTGATTAGCCAGAACCGAGAAGAAAGTATGAAAGAATGAGGGGTCGTCAACATTTGGACCATATATACTAACTATACATAACTTTTGGTTATTTATAAATAGTTTTAATATTATAAATCTACCTTCTGGATCTGTAGCTGTGTCTATTACTTTAAAATTAGTATTTCTATTTATTAATATTGCTACTCCTCGTTGTCTAGAGTTATAGCATGAAGAAAATATATTAGGATACTCTGGTGTTTTTAAATCATTAGCTGTTGAACTTGATTTATGAGTCTCCTGTAGTAAGACGACATCTGCCTTCAATCTTGTAAGATGGTTGAAAATCTTAATCGTTTTATCTCTGGAGCTAGCGCCGCGAATATTCCATGTTATAAATTTTACAGGATTCATAGAGCTAAGATAAACCTTAGACATGTACTATCGCCAAGGATGAATATAGGTGTAATTTTGGTTTGTCCATGGGGTTGCCAGATTGAAAAAAACCAGAAGCAGAGATAAAGCGAGGCAAATAATGCACCATACAGGTGTGTACAGAATGAAAGTATGATGGAAAAACATGAATATGCCATGATAAAAGTCTGTGTGTGTGTGAGAGAGAAAAAGGAAAAAAGGTGATAAAGAGATTTGGTGGTACAAATGTGAGAAAGAAAATAGAGAAAAAGAAAAAAGAAGAAAAAAAAGAAAAAGCAATCTAGTGCACAGCCCTGCCCCTACCCACATTAACAAACAAAAACAGCCTGCTGAGCTGTGCTTTTTTTAAACTATAGTTGTCTGATAAAGCTAATTCTGTCTTGGTTCTGTTAAATATGACTAATAAAGCCAAGGAGTAACCTGAGGGTCCCTAAACAGCTGACCGTTAACATACAGTTTATCCACACTAACCGTAGCCCTACTGCCCTCACTAATATGTTTTTTTCTAATTGGAAATAACACGCGTCTTCTGTCCAGGATTTCTTTCGGAAACTGATCATTAACGCTGTAATTCGTCCCCCGTAGCTCTCTCCCGCGTCCTTTGACGTGTTCTTTTTGTTTAAAATGTTCAAATTTTGCAACAATTGGTCGCGGGCGGGTGTTGTTGAGCTTCTTACCTCCGAGTCGGTGGACCCGATGGAAGGTTATGTTTTTAACCGTGTCGTCTGGCAGTTTCAGCTGGTGTTGAATGAACTTTCGCACGGCTACTTCGGCATCTTCCTCAGCCTGCTCTGGTATCCTCGAAAAAACAAGATTGTCCCTCATTGATCGGGCCTGGATGTCTAGAATAGACTCCTTGAAGCTTTTGTTTTCTCCCGACAGCTGCTTCATCCGCTCGGTGAGTTTCTTAACATCTTCTTTTAGTGTTTGGTTTTCTGTAAATAGTGAAGCTACTTGTTTTTGGCTGAACTCCAGCGATTCCCTCAGAGCCTGAAATTCTTTATGAAGAGCCTCAACCAGCGCGAGACGGGCGTCCAGGCTGGTTAGCTTCTTGTCTATTGAGTCCAGGATGTCGCCGTAGCTTCTATCTGGCGAGTCAGTGGATGTGCTAGCCTCGGAACGAGTGCGCTTCTGCGACGGTGTGCTCGTTGTTTTATCCGAAGCAGTTTTCCGTGACTTACCCATAACGATGTTATCAAAGCTCTCGTCTAGGTAGCACTCCAGCGAATCCAATGTTTCCTCGTCCAGGTTGTTTAGAGGAAAAAAAAAAAAAGTAACTTGATGGTTAGTTTAGAAGCTGCGTTTGGTTCAAAATGATTTTCTTATTTTACCTGACTTTGATTGTATACTTTACCACATAACCGCCATGTTCACCTATGCACAGCTCTCGCGAGAACTCAGCAGCTCATCCTGCGACCAGCCTCATCCTCCTACTCACTATCCTACAAATAGTTAGACAATAGACAAATTTGCTACAATAGTCTACAAGAGGCTCATTGCGAAGCTGTGCTCCAATCCCCTCAGTGGTATCCATTGCAACTACGGGCATTCAGATCTTTAGTCTAACTGCATGATTTGAGCCTAGTATAAATCCTGTTCCTTCAGGTCCCAGAGGTTCATTGGAGACATAACAACATCATGAAGGCTAAGGAACAAAGATCAGTCAGAGAGAAAGTTATATCAGCAACCTACCACCTGTTGGGGAAAGCATCAGTTTTCCTCTGGAATGTACTGAGCAGACTATTTTACTGTTGAAAGCCATTTTTCCCAGTTGGACTTGCTGCTTACCTGCTGCCCAGAAGTTCTCCCATTGGTCCACGGCCAGCAACAGGGAAATCACAGATGACCTCAGAGCTGAGGTCTATAAAGGGACCGGAAATGGGCAGCTAACTTCTTTCTCGGCAGATCGTCTGCGTACAGAGCACATCTGATTCCACCGATTGGAAATTTCTCTTTTGTTCTGGCCTGCTGGGCGGGAAGATTTCTCCTAAAAACCTTCAAAGTGCTACTGTCTATCCAAAAGATTTGTGCCTGTTCAAGTTTTGGTGACAGGTATGTACTGCTACAAAACAGATCTTTGAGGAGGGCTCAGTGTCCAATAGCTGCGATTGCAGTCTGCAGATGCTGATCCCAGCTGAACCTACTGTGCACAAGTCTTCATGTGTTCCAGCCAGACTCATTCCCCCTCATGGTTTGGTTTCAACACAACAGAAGGACTGAATGAAAATTATTTTGAACAGGTGTCTGGGTAGATTGAAATGAGGGAAAAAGGAATGATGTAGAGCCCATTCAATGAGTGTTAAAGTGTCTTCAAAGTACCGTAATTTTGCTCACTGCATCGCCAATCGGATCAATCAATCAAACTTTTTGTATAAAGTGCTTTTCCAACTACATAGCTTCTCAAAGTGGTTTACAGATTAAAATAACCCCACAAATCCTAACCAACCCAAACTCAAAATAAAATAATCATCACAAATATAGCCAAACCATTTCAAACCATTACAGTACTGATCTGAGTACCTACCGATACCGAGTACCAATACTGATACTTCTACCAAAAAAAATGCAATGAATTGGAAGACAAGTTTTGTTTTTTCTTGTTACTTTCTGCTTGTTACAACAAATAATGTTGAATTAGATAAAAATAAAATCTTAATAAAAATTACGAAAACAAAAATTTTAAGTGAGAAATAAAAGTTTTCTATCAAACTATTATACAGTTTCCACATTTTGAGTATCAGTTGTTTGGTGGTATTGGTGAACTAAACAATACCAATACAATTACATTAGAATGGTATCGGCTCCGATACCAGTAGTGTTTTCGGTGCAGCCCTAGTAAACTGTTTTATTATTTGCTGTGTTGACACTCAGTACGTTTACATGTAGCAACAGAGTCAAATTACTACCTTAGTCCGACTGAAATCAGACTCTTGAAATTAATGTACACATTGGTCCGGATGGAATCGAACTGAACTGTAGTTTCAGAAAATCGACTACGCTGCCCAGATAATGTGATTGAAAATTGGACTACTCTGCAACCAACCCCCCGCCCACGCCCATACCCCCACACCCCCTTGAGAAGTTAGGGGACGCGGAAGTACAACTAAGCAGCAACATAGTAGTAGTGTAAGAAGAACAAGAAGAACTTTGGCTAAAACAAACGTAACCAGCTGAACAATGCATGTTTGGACTGACGAAGAGATGATGCATCGTGATTGTGAATATCCTGCTTTTACTCCGTCTGCTTCATTCCCACCAGTCTCTGTTTGCGTCTGAGAGCAGCTAGAAGCTAACCGCTACAAGGCTAACATGTAGGGGTGCATGTCGCTATATTTGTCGAGGAGTTGAACGTACCATATGTAATAATTCGATTTACTGATTGACATGTAAGCTGGGACTCAGCTCTCAATAGGCGGCAAGCCCTTACTCTGAAGTACTCCGATAAGCTTGATTTAGATGTGCATGTAAATGTTCTGACTGGTTTTCGGTTTTTATGTTATCCTAAGCAGATTTTCTCTCTCTCACTTCCTTGTTATATCCTCTCCGAGCATACAGTCTGCAGAGCTGAGCTCAGTCTGGTCTGCTTTAGCTGGTCTGTGAAATCAGCACATGCCAAAATGCACTGGTCTCCATTTTGACCAAAGCTATTTTATGACTCTCTGTTCCCCATGTGCTCTCCTCCTTTTCACTCCAAAGATAACAATTGTGACCCTAGTCTTACAGGCACTTGGGCCCCCTGGAGGGAGAATCAGCTAACCCTTCCCCTGTTTGTTTGTCCCTGATCTGTATGTAGTTTTATTTAAATATCACTATATTTTTTGGGTTAGTAGTTTAGTGTATGCATAGAGTAGACAAGATTTATTAATGAAATGTCTTGGTTGTAAGGTTGACATATTTGGTGAATAAATCTGGCAAAAGTGTGAAATTGCCTGTGATTTCTGTGTGTATGTGTACAATTATTGTCAACAATGTTTGAACTTATCCTTCAAATAGACTAAAAGTCTGGTAGAATCTAAATAGCTTCTTAAAGCTGGTGCCAAGATATGTAATTAATAATTAATAATTACATTAATATCAGAATCATAAAAGGTGTATTCACAAATGTTGAGCAAATTTATGAAATTAGGAAATTGCTGCAGTACATGAAAAGACTATTCTTATGGCGACAGGTTCTGGTCTGAATGGACCGGAGCCTCCTGCATGAGGGGAACAGGTCTAACAGTCCATGTCTAGGGTGAGAAGGGTAATTCGTGATCTGACCTGCACGGCCCAGGTCCTGGAGGTGTACATGTGCTGCTGAGATGGCAGTCTGCAGCCAGTCACCTTATCAGCAGACCGCACAACACACTGCAGTCTCTGTTTGTCCCTGATGGTGGCTCCAGTGTATCATACAGTGATGGAGGTGCTGAGGATGGACGCGATGACTGCAGTGTAGAACTGCATTATCGTCCATGTTGGCAGGTTGAATTTCTTCAGCTGCCTCTGCTGGGCCTTCTTCATGACGGAGGTTATAGTTGGCTCACCCTTTAAGTTCTGGGTGATGGTGGTACCCAGGAAGTGGAATGAGTCTACAATGGTCATGGGGGTATCAGTCAGAATAATAAGATGAAGTGGGTTTGCTTCCTAAAGTCCACAAGAATCCCCACTGTCTCCTGGGTGTTAAGCACCAGGATGTTGTGGTTGCACCAGGGCACCAGACGTTCAGTCTCCATCCTGTATGAAGACTCATCCCCGTCTGAGATGAGTCTGATAATGGTGGTGTTGTCTGCAAACTTAGCTTGACAGACTGGTGGTTGGAGGTGCAGCATTTGGTGTACAGGGAGAAGAACAGAGGACAAAGAAAAAATCAGAACAAATCTCCAAATCAGCGGATTGCAGCAGGCCATGTCCTGCTTCCTCCCTCTACGTAGGAAGATCTCATTCTAACACACATTCAAACAAGCACACACCATCCTGTAATTTGCCAAAAGTATCCCTGAAACAGGCACCAGGCATTCTAGATTCTGTAGTTGGGTTTGATAACTAGTTCCAGCAGAAAAAACACAGGACAGACGATCTGCTAAAAAGAAAAAAAGATATATAATAAAAGAATTTGCTCCACCCAGAAATGTCCTACTTTTGATGATCTCTCTACTCAGTTGAGGAAACGTCCTAGGTCAGAGATGAAGCTTAATTCGTCCTCAGTTTGCACTGAAAGAGGGAACAGAGTTTGGAGATACGTTCCTGTTGCAGCTGATGAATGCGCTCTTGGGAAACACCGGCTTACAGACTAAATAGAAAATCCCTGGGGCAGTTTCTGAGTGATTCCTTCATACCAGCTGGTAGAATCGAAGAGGGAGGAAGGGATATGGGCTTGCTAGCGTATCTTAATACTCACATGCAACAGGACAGAAAGACACGCTCGTCAACACGGTCTTATATAAGCTCGGCGACATCATCCAAGATAGCTGCCGACCAACTAGCCAGTGGAAGGAAGTTTGGGGTAACCAAATGGTTGATGACCAGCCACAAAGAATGCTGGGAGACTGAGTCCATTGTTGGTTGACACACAGCGATCGAGTGGCACTAATCTGCACTCTAGCTCCACAAAAGAAAAAGGGGGGCTGAGAAGGCATATAAGGAACCGCTCCACTGGAAGTTCTGTGGTCTCCAAGGTGGGTTGTGGCCAGCTCTCTCCATTGAAGGTCAAAGCAACCACCTCTCCCTCGTTGGCAAAGGGAAGGCATGACGTTCTGGAAGAACTCGCTCCAGGAAGCTCAAAGACTGCCGACACCAGGTGAATTCTAAACATTGATCAACAAAAACATTGTTTACCCTCAAATCCCGACGAAAGGTCCATGAGTTTCAGAGCGCTGAGAAACGAGAGTTGAAAGCCGCATGTGGTGAGGGTCTGAACCAGCCAGAAGCCGCATTCATTTGTCACCCCCGAACCAATAGGAAGTGAATGCGCAAGCTAGAGAGCTTCAGGAAAGGTAATGTCCAGAGGTGAATGCCGGGGCCGATCACTACATAGGCAACTAGAAACAGCCGAAGCCAGGAGCTTCCCAGCGCTCCTAGCCCGCCGCAATTTGAGCTACTCAATCTGACAGGAGCTTCCTTTTTGTGTTAAATGTTTAATACATGTATTTGAGCTGCTCCAAACGTCCCACGTGTGTCACAGGGAGATATGCCAAAGATTTACCAACGTGTTCGGTCCAGGCCGCACTCAATGAACAAACAATCGGAGGTGTTCAAATAGCGATTTTTCAAAGATTATCATGAAAAGAAACTAATCTTATTAGCCATGTTTGAAACCCTTTTATGAATCAAAATACTGGAATTCAGTTTTTTACTGCCGTGATCAATCCAAATAGAAGTAATTTTTCAAAGGTAATTGACTTATTATCCAGATCATTTTTAAACAAACATTTATTGATCCAAAGGGTGTTTTAATTTTTCTTACATTGTTTTATTGGTTTACACATAAACCAATGGTGCTAATTAGTTAAAACTAATTATAACTGTTAAACAAATTTAGCTTTCATCACAGAATTTGCAAATCAGACCTTGGTTCTTAAAGCATCCAGATTCCTCCAGAACCATAACATCAGAATGGTTTCAATTTTTATTGCATTTTTATCCAGTTGTGTTCTTTATTTCTAGTTATTAAATTATTTTGATCAGTAGTGTGTTGGTTACTAATTTGAGTGATTAAATGTTTGTGTTTTTCTTGTTTTGTAATTTGTGAAAATGTATTTTGGAATATCACTGTTGTTATTTATATTCTACACACATGTGGCCCAGTTTCATGTACAATACGCGGTACAAATTCCTTCCTTTATGTTTTTCACCTCAACCGGGAAGGTGATAGATAGATAGATAGATAGTTCCTGGAACCAGGTTGTGCCCCGAAAATAATAATTATTTTTCATCAATTATTAATCGTATTGACTGCCATAAGCAGTCCTTTAACTATAATAGCCAAATATCTACATTTTCCTTTAAAAAACCCAACACCATTTAATATATTCCGGAAACACCTAACAATTGTCTCCATGTTTAAGAGCTCTCCAACATTTTTTTGAGAGGATGATTCCTATATTTAACGCGGTTCTTTTAGAGAACAAAAGAAACATCCTGATGACCGATCTAAATCAGAGCAATTGTTCTGAAAAAACTCGAGAACCTATCTCGGTCAGTCCCTTTTTAAATGATGTATAATAGGAATGTGTACATTGAAACAGTGTCAAAGGGCCGTTTTGACGCGGAAATATGTAACACCCTGCCAACAGGAGGTACACATGCTAAGAGGTGAAAAAAAAAAATCTCCCACCCAAACCCCCCCCCCCCCCCCCCCCCCCACACACACACACAAACCCGTTTAAATTGCCCTGACAGCGAGTCTGCTCTGCCTCCATACCTCAGCTGCTGTTACTTGCGAATGAGACTGCTGGTAAGTAGGCTGTACACGTTAATAGCAACAAGAGTTTAGATGACTTTATACACTGTCTGTTGTTACTTGATTACCATATATATTGCTTCCGTCTTGTCTTGTGGCAACTGACAGAGTAAAATGAGCATAAAAAAGTAAAAGTAAATTATAGCTCCAACCTCCCAACACAGAAGTGGTCTGTGTCTGAAATCATATTAAATATTTAGTTTTTTATTATCATTTGAAAATGTATTTATTGATGGAAAAAGCATAAATAATTTAACTGTATTTTTTTCCTTATAGTAAGTTTTATTTTTAGCCATTTGTATTTATTTCTATTAGTTTTTATATCAAAATATCTTTGTTTTTTTTTCCCAATGATTTATTTATTTTAAAAGATTTTATTTTTAATTGAATTGAATCTGCCACTCAAGGTGAGAGTGTGGGACCTGATTTTTTTCTCTCACAATTTTACTGTCACATTATATGATTTCTCTATTATTTTTTCGTGTAGAGATTTATTTCACATGGTTGTATATATTTATTTAACTTTGAGCACTTTTGCCTTCCATAATGGAAATCAGATGCACCATAATTCAATCAATCAAAATGTCCCAAAATTGATAATTATACATGTGAACATGTTTACAAAACTTGTCCAAATAACTATAATTTGACGCTGGAGTTCAGATTTTTCCAAATCGAGCGATAGACGCCATGAGCGCGAATGCACAAAATGCACCACATAAAATGCAGCGCGAATTTTCCATCGCATCTGTAGCGCAAATTGTTCGCGCAAATCAGGCAGAAAAGCTTTTTCGTGACGCAAATCTGCTTCTGAAGTGTCGCGGGACACCACATCGCACTTCATTGCGCTTCTCCACTGATTTTACATGTAAACCTGAAGCTCCAGTCGCTCCTATCGCGTTTGGTCTGGACACACTGTTAAGTGAAACTCCATGTGTGACCATGTGTGAATGTGTTTGTGGAGTTCAAACCAAAAATTCCATCATCTCTCTTTTATTTCATAAGGAAAAAGAGCAGCAGTATCTGGATTTCTCCTTTTACAGAGAAAATGTTCGTTTTTAAGTTAAATTTACTAATGTTAATTTATTGTGATTAATCGTAATTAATTCTCACCTACCCTGTGATTAGAAATCTTTTTATTAAACACATTTATTTTATTTTTTTTATTTATTAAACACATTATATATTTGTCCACAAAGAGCAGTATATGTTAATATTCTACATATTTGGAAAACCTAAAGATTAAAAATCTTGGTAGTTAAACACACTCGATTCCTTTGATGCTATTTCTGAATTTTTTTCCCACTTTCTTTGATTTTTGTTGTTTTTCTAATCTGTCAAAAATAAAAATAAAATTTCACAACACTTGTAACATTTTCCTTTTGTTTTCAAGTTAATCTCCACACAGCGTTTTGCTCACACTGACTCATCTTCTCTCTCAGATTTCTTACCACATTAACTGTGTGAAGCTCCTGTGTGTTGACCTGAGCAAATTAGGAAAAAAAAGTGTTTTTATTGAAGTCTAAAACTCTCCTTTGTTTCTCTTAATGTTCGGAAACCCTTTTTTCTTTTAAGAGATGGTAATTTGCATTGTTATAGCAACCAGTAATGTGTATAAATATGAGAGACATTGGCAGAAGAGATGGGAGTTTCTCACTTTCTGTGGTAATAAAAATTTTTCTAAAAGCAATTCATTGTATTGTCAATATTATGTGGGAGAGGTGAAGAGAAGAAACAAGCAACGAGCATAGAGGACCGTGGATCATAGTTTTCAATTTCAATGGAGGACCATCCGTACTTTTTTCCCTGCAAGAGGGAGGAAACCATACCACAGAGAAGAAAAATAAATAACAGGTACATACAAGAATCTACATCGGTGGAGTGTTTGCCATAACGTTTATGTTAGCGTTATGTTTGACACAGGACAGGTTAGTCCAGCAAATACTTTATCTTCCATTTAACTCGGACAATTTACTCTGCGGCTTCCGTAGTAGTAATTCAATTCAATTCACTTTCATTTATATAGTGCCAATTCACAACAAATTTCCTCACCAATCACTCATACTGAGCAAGCATGTAGTGACAGTGGAGAGGAAAAACTCCCCTTTAACAGGAAGAAACCTCCAGCAGAACCTGGCTCAGTACAAGCGGTCATCTGCCACGACCGTCTGGGGGTCTGAGAAGACAGAGAAGAGACAGCATGGAGGATGCTCGGTGACTTTGAGCATCATCTGGACCGATGTTCCCCATCCAGCAGGGGACTTTATAGTTGAGCACGGTACCAGACCATGTGGAGCTTCTATGGGGAGAAAAATACTGAGAGAAAACTGGGTTAATAATTGCAGTAACAGCAGAAAAAATATATCTGGAGAGTAGTAGGAGAGAAAAGTAGAAGAGAGAAGAAAAGTGGTCAGTCTGTCCTCCAACAGTCTAAACCTATAGCAGCATAACTACAAAAAAATAGCTCAGGATAACCTAAGCCATTCTAACTATAAGCTTTATCAAAAAAGGAAGGTTTTAGCCTAGTCTTGAAAACAGACAGAGTATTTGCCTCACGAACTAAAACTGGGAGCTGGTTCCACAGGAGAGGAGCCTGATAACTTAAAGATCTGCCTCCCATTCTACTTTTAGAAATCCTTGAAACTACCAGTAAACCTGCATTCTGAGAACAAAGTGCTCTGTTAAGAACATATGGAACAATCAGATCTCTGATGTACGGTGGATTATTAAGGGCTTTATAAGTAAGGAGGAGGATCTTCAACTGTATTCTGGATTTAACAGGGAGCCAAAGGAGAGAAGCCAAAGCAGGAGAAATGTGATCTCTCTAATGACGTGTTATAACGGCGAGAAGCCAGAGAACACCGCTCAGTTGCTTGCATTCACTGAGCGCACCACTAGTTGGAGGTAATTCTTACACATGGGGGCTTTAAGATTGGTGTAGGCATTGCCACTCTCACATCTGTTGACAAGTAGTGGGACCATGTAGTAACATAAGCTATTGTGAGAGAATTCAAACAGATAGGAGCCGTCCCACTAAGCAGTGTTTAGGCTAACATCAGTATCTTCAATTGGATATACCTGGCTAAGGGTAGCGAAAGGAGTTCAAAGAGAGGGTAGATATGTGCTCTTTTCGCTTGACTGACCACCAAATGCACAGTATTGTTGTGTTGATTTAGGGATGGGTATCGTTTAGGTTTTATCCAATACCAGTGCCAAACCAGTATTTTTGAAATGGTGACGGTGCTTAAACGCTGCTCCAAATGACGCTTAAAAAATTAAAAACATTAAAACTTCATCCAAAAACTGTCTTTTTTTTCTTTAGTAGGGCTGGCGATTCAACATTTTTATTTATTTAATCACAGGGTAGCTGTGAATTAATCACCATTCATAATGACAAAAAAAATAGTTTTCAGTGTAAATGAAAGACAAATCTAGATGCCCTTGCTCATTCTTTTAATTAAATATAGGAAAAATCAATGGAATTGTTTTCTTGAACTCTACAATTAACAATATATGAATAACCCTAAAATTTGGATACCACCAGTCTGTGTTAAACATCACACAAATCAAATCTCTTATTGTGAAGATGTACACGGCTATTTCCGCCAATGAGTTAGAACAAATTCAAGTCCGAAAACATAACTTTAAATGAATAATTTTGCGTTTTAACGCAGTTGTAACTCACTATGAAATGTACTAACGATATATAGTGAACCAATATGCATAAATTTAACATAAATACGATGCATTTACACGTCATTTAGGCACACACACACACGCTGCTGCACAACAATCTGCAGTTTGGCATTTTAGGAAGAACTCACGTGGTGGGGGTGAATTATAAATTGGGTGGTATTCTGTGCATGCGTCAGTTGCTTAAAAAAAAGTTGATTCTAGGAATTAATCGACCTGCATTAATGCATTGATTTTAACAGGTTTAGCTGTTTTTTGTAACAAGATAGCCATGTTTACTTTTTCTGGTGATATAGGGCATCCTTCTTGACTGATGGCATGCCCAGAATTCATAGTGTTTGACAAATCCAGAAAAAGAAAAGAGCCGAAATAAGGCACAGAAATGTGCACTGCTTTTTGGTCTGGTTATTACTGTTTATGTCAGAACTGTGCCCTTATGGCACCAAATATCGATACCCATCACTAGTTGACTTCTGTGAGGGTTTTACTCACCCTAGAAGCTACAACTGATCTGGCACTCTGTTCAGCTGTGATGACTAAATGGAAGGGGGCATCGTCCGAGATGATGCTCCAAGTAAATGAACTGGGATGTATTTTCCTCTTCAAAGATAATTTTTCCTCTGAACTCTCACTATATGCATACTCAGTATGAGAGACTGTTGTGACTTCATACACAACGCAGGCAACTGTTTACTGTCACTAAATGTTCGTCCAGGAAGAGTGAATGGCGCAAGTCTGGGTTTCCTTAAATGGAAAACTTTTAAACTGATTGAGATGTATATATTATTGAATTGAAATGACTTGTAAAATGCTTTGAAATTACACGTGTGTTGAAATTGTTGGTTTATAAATAAACTGAATTGTCTATCCTCGCCCGATGACTGCTTGATAGCCCCCCCACCACTTTGCATAGGTCAGCCGGTAGATACATGAATGGATGGATGGACGCATAGTAGCCCAATGGTCACCCTGGTCCTCAATAGCTTCTGTCCTGCAGGTTTTGGAGGCATTCCTGCTCTAACACAGCTGAATCAAATGAATGTCTCATTAACAGGCCTTTGCCAAACTTGATGGCATGCTGTAGAGGTATTGGTATCCCAGCCCAGGGCCTTTCTGCATGGAGTTTGCATGTTATCCCCGTGCATGCGATGGTTTCCTCCGGGTACTCCGACCTGTCCGACCCGCCTCTTGCCCGTTGACAGCTAGAGACCCCTGTAGGACTAAGTGGTTCAGAAAATGGATGGATGGATGGATGGATGATTAAGCTGTGTTGGAGCAGGGTTGCATCTACAACCTTCTGGACGGTAGTTCTCAAGGACCAGTGTGTGAGACCCCTGGTTTAGCCCATGTCAGAGAAGCATTAATCACATCTTTAGCTGTTGTATTAACACATAACCTATAGATTGCAGTAGTTTAGCAGGAACAGAGTGACTTAGCAGAGAGGGAAAATCAAGATAATGATCCAGTTGCATGTCTGTATGCTGAATTAGTGGAATTGTCGACAAGGGAAAGTTCAGGTTAATACAGTTGGGAACATAGTTTGCTTTTAACTGCCACTTTCACAATAAGAAAATAAAGCAAAGGTGTCTGCCATTAGAATAGTGGTAGGTGGTAGTGAGTGTTTTCATGAAGTTTTCATGATATTTTATTTTGTAGACAGCATATTCAGTTTTAAGCTACAGACTTGATTTTTTCATTGTGTTCGTGAATGTGTCGGTCAATAGGCGAATGACTGAATGTAGTGTGAAGCGCTTTAAGGTTGTGAGCACCAGATAAAGGCCATTTACTATTTTAATTGAAATAAGTCAACAGAAACGCTTTCCCTTGGAGTTGCACTCTGACTGAACAAGTTGTTCACTTCCAGTTCAGCCTTATCATATTTAAAATTCTGAAGAGAGATCTTAAATTTATTTTTTTGAGGCTGGAGTTAGCCTTTATTGATGTAATTAATACTTTGAAGTGCAAAACTTTGTTTACGTGTTTTAGGTTAGGTGCGGCAATGACAATTGGTTTCCCTCAGGCTTTAACGCTTCAGAACTTCACTATATCCTCTTTGAGCCCTTTGGATTTCTGAAGCTTCTTGTTTCTTTTTTATTGATGTTGCTGTCATTGAAATTTCTTCATTCATTTTTTTATTTTTCCACTTGAAAAATGTCCAGTTGCTTATCTGTCACATGTTAAGTAGTTCGAAATCATGAAGTCCCACATGATCTTAGCCTTGCATTTGTCTCCAGCAGGTTAGAATACTGTAACGGTCTGCTCACTGGCCTCTCTAAACCAGCTGTTAGACAGCTGCAGTACATCCAGAACGCTGCTGCTCAAGTCCTGACAAGAACGAGGAAATACGACCATATGTTTTTTCCTCTTTATCTGTTTTCTTAATTTATGTGATAACTTAACTTATAACTATATAATAACTGTGAAGCACTTTGAATTGCCTTGTGTATGAATTGTGCTCTACAAATAAACTTGCCTTGCCTTGCCTTGCCTTATCATTCTCCACCACTCTCTGGGATAAAAAACTGGGTTGTAGATGAACATGGAGATGAACGTTATAACGTGTGTTGCTTTAAAATGACAACACTGCCATGGCTTCCTAAAGACATATGCTTTACTTTTATTTGAAAAATATCAGCTTATGACTTTGTGGTCGACTGCCACTTCGGAGTTCCAAGACAAAGTGCATCATTTTTTTCAAATGTCAGCATCTTGTAGTATAATTATAGCCAAATCATGCGGTAATTGTTGTATGACAAAAATTGGTTCTATATCAAAATAAATAATGCACAGATAAAACACAACCACAACGTAAACCACAATAATTTGAGAGAGAGAGAGATCCACTAGGATGGATCACTCAGTGTTTCAAACAGTTTTTAATCCTAAATATCTCCTTTTTTTGTTTACTCCCTTCTGCATGGAATGGATCTGCAACACAACAGTAGGACTGAACCATATATTTATTTTAAACATATTTCTGAGCAGACATTGAATGAAGTATGTATGAGATCCAGCATTTATCTTTCCAGCATGCACGGTTTTGTAGATTGTATTTACCCAGAATGCCCATCAGACTAGTCTGAACCAAATTCTGATCTTTTATACATAAACTATATTTATGAAACTTACACTCCGACCAAAATCACTCATCGTATCTCAATATAATTTTCTAATGAGTGTCAACATTAAAATCTGCTTTACCATGCATGTTAGTCTCAAGTCAGGTCCAGACCCTTTGAAAAGGTCTTTTTTATAAATGTATAAGTGTTGTCAGTGTGTTTCCTTTGTCAAAGCTAGATTCACTGTTTTTTTGCTTCAACTTTCAAACCTTGTCAACTGGGCTCTCTAGAGTTTCTTCTACTAAAGGTAGCTTCTGTTCACATTTTGAGCATTGACATCACAATGCCATTTACTTGCAGGTTACATGTAACTATCTACTATTTCTGACTCTCTGAAAAACTCAACAGATATTCTGACCTCTATCTTTGCCAAAACTCATTTGCCAGATATGGTACCTTTCCCCATTTTTTCCTCAAGTACAAATCTGCCCTGCAAACTGCCCTGGAGGGGGGAGAATAACTGAAGACGTCATTCTTAATATGTGATTGGGAATAAATGGCTCTGAAACTTAGGGATCATGAAAATACTCCACACTGAATGGGTCTGCTGGTAGTAATGGTTATTGCTTCATAAAGGAGTGTTTATAGACTAGTTGTATCTTTTTTTTGAGGACTTCTCTAGTATTGCTCTTAGTATAATTTGTACTGACTGAATTTTGCATTCCCAGATGCCTCCCATGTGACTAGCTGATAGAACAGTCATCACAAATTTGCAGCTAGTAGCTCTTTGCGGGTCTTGATGCATACAGTATGTTTCATCAGAATGTATGTATCGTTGACTTGAAATGACTTTTCTTATACTGTGCCTTTATAAGACATCTGTTATAAATTGATGCTATAAAAATAAAATGAACTGTATTAGCTTCAAACACTCTCTTTTGGTGGTCATAAAGTTTGTCCCTAGAGTGCATCTTAATTGTCGGACAGGACCTCTTATAGCTATCAGAACCTGAAGGGCATTCCAGAAAGCACCTGTTGAATCAATATGAACGAGGCGGGGAGTCCAAGGGTGAAAGGTTGATTGTTTTTGCCCACAAGAACGAACACAGGCCGCATAGAATCTAATCATTAAAACCAAATCACTTGGTACAGTAATTATAGTGCAACAACAATTGCTCCCTTTCACATAATATAAAACACAGTCATAATGTAACTACTACAGTTTACAAGCCATAACATGCTTTAACTTCTGAAACCAAATATTGATCTTTTATATATAAACTAATTATGTAGGCGCTGTCATAATACACTATGTATTTCTTATGAATGCACCATGGCGATATAGCGTTGCGGGAATTTTGCAGCATTAGCACTTGCAAGCTTGGTAGTATTATTACAGCAATATTGCTGTAATTGTGCTTTTATGAATGAAGCAGTCTAGTTTCAGTGTAGTTCTGTAGGCTACACAATCATGGGGAAGACTGCTGACTTTACAACTGTCCAAAAGACAACCATTGACACCTTGCACAAAGATGACAAGACACAAAAGGTCATTGCAAAAGAGGCTGGCTGTTTACAGAGCTCTCTGTCCAAGCACATTAATAGAGAGGCAAAGGGAAGGACACGATGTGATAGAAAAAGTGTTCAAGCAATAGGGATACCCGCACACTGAAGAGGATTGTGAAACAAAACCCATTCAAAAATTTGGAGGAGATTCACAAAGTTTGGCCTGCAGCTGGAATCAGTGCTTCAAGAACCAGCACGCATAGACTAATGCAGTACATTGGTTTCACACATTATTTGTGTATTTGTCGCCCTAATAAGAGACAGTGTCAGAAACATCTTGCCTGGCTAAAGACAAAAAGGACTGGGCTGCTGCTGAGTGGTCCAAAGTTATGTTCTCTGATGAAAGTAAATGTGGAATTTTCTTTGGAAATCAAAGTCCCATAGTCTGGAAGAAGGGAAGACAGGCACATAATCCATGTTCCTTGAGGTACAGTGTAAAGTTTCCACAGTAAGTGATGGTTTAAGGTGCCACGTCATCTGCTGGTGTTGTTTCAAAGTGTTTTCTGAGGTCCAAGGTCAACACAGCCATTTATCAGGAACTTTCAGAGCTATTAATGGTCCCTGCTGCTCATCTTTATGGAGATGCAGATTTCATTTTCCAACAGCACTTGGCACCTGCACACATTGCCAAAGCTAGTACCTGGTTTAGGGTTAGAATTGTTCTTTCTTTAAATTATTATCATAAGTTTGATTGTTTATGACATCAGGCTGTTAGTGGAAAAAATGTTTTACTCACTGCTTACTCACTCACTTTTACTTAATGCATCTATACCCTGGGTTCCTCATATCAGAACAAAGCAATACTTGCTCCGATTGTTGATAAAGAGAAGAAATTCAGAGTCGGAGTTCAGCCACAAAGAGCAATTGGAATGTTTACATGCACATCTAAATCAAGCTTTGAGCAGAAATCAGACCAATGGCTTAGCAGAGTTAAGTGGCGTGTCCCAGTTTAGATGTCACTCCGAAAGTCAATTATAAAACGAAATGCGTTCGACTCCGGCAACGTTGGATGGTGACATGCACCCTTTTGTCCTTACATTTTCCCGCTGTACTAGAGTCACACTGATGGTAAACAACGCAAAGCTCAGTGAGACAGACGGAGTAAAAGCAGGACATGCACAATGAGCGAAGAACTAGACAACAACAACGCTTGCAGCAAAGTTCATTTTTTTATATACTGCACTGTTTGATAACGTTACACTTATTGCTGCTACTCAGAAGCACAGCTTATGGTGTGTATTTATGCTTGGCTGAAATGAAGAAAGACTTTTGTGTGGTTTATGCCTAATATCTCTGAAAAGCATGAATACAAGTTAAAAAGGCACATGGAAACATTACACCCTAATTATGTTAACAAGTAATTAGATTTTATTCAACAAATTACACTTGTACTTCCAACAAGCCAATCATTTCATGTAAATCAGTATATCAGTAAATCAAATAAAAAGCAATGTTATACAATGTTACCCAACTGATAATCCCGGCGGCATTGGCCACAACAATTCCCGGGGAGAAAGGTGCTGAGACAATGACTGCCGTGCCTCTTTCAAATGACACAATCAGGAGACGTATATTCAACATATCAGACGACCTTCAAGAACAGCCTGTAGAACATCTAACAGACAAATGCTTTGTTTTACAAATGGATGTGGTCACTGATAGAGACAGTTTTTTTTGCTAATGTCTGTCTTGACATGTCAGGGTCGCTATTTGCTTTATAAATATGTTAAAAAAAGAGCTACATCCGATGAGCTTTACAGTCCAATGGATGGGTACGCCAATGAGCACGAACATAAGTGGGAAAACTGTGTCAGCATTTGCACTGATTGGGTGCAGACCATGTCGGAGAGGAGGAGCAGCCCGCAATGCCTCATCGGGAATGTGAGGTGGTCCCGCTCATCATACACAGAGAAGCACTCACATCGCCTCAGCACAGTCCAATTAGGTTTTAAGTGACATCATCAGCGTTGTCACCTTCATTAAAACCAGACCACTAAAAGCATGACTCTCAGCTTTCCTCTGTGAGGAGATGGGTGTGGACCATGCTTTTTTTATCTTCTTGAGAGACAATATGTTCAAGGAAAGTAAATGTAACTGTTATGCATTCAGTATTAAGTTATTAATGTATTATGATAATTAGCTTAAATATATGCAACCCTGTTACATATTTTGCACTAAAATATTTTTAAAATTCACATACATTTTTGAAAAGAATTATTAAGATAATGAAAATGATAAGTTTTCCTATTCTAAGTTCAAATACAGAATTTTAAATTAGCAGTATTGCCAGCTTGATCCTTACTATTCAGATCACATTTTATACGTAACAAGGCAAATTTGCTTTACAGTTGATGAGTCATAACTTTTAACATGCAGATATTTCCACAAAAACATACATATAGAAACATAAGAAGCTAAACCTTATTCAGGAGGCTTATAGCAGTGAGAATATAACTGTTTTTAAAAGGTGTTGTTCTGCATTGGGCCATCCTGGATCATTGTCATGACTGAAGAAGCTGCAACTCAGTGTATTAGGTGAGAGGTGTCTTAAAATGGACCCGGAGAGCCACTGTGCTCATTTTAAAAACAGTGTGTCAAGGTTCAACTGCTGCTCTCTTGTAATCTTACTGGGCCACTTTACTATTTGGTTCAGACACTTTTTAGTGTCTGAACCAAATAGGTCTAAAAGACAAGTTTCCAAACCAGGAGACCATGCAGGATGTTAGAAACGATTCAATAAAATGTTGATATAACACGTTCAACAACTGAAAAAAAAACATGCTGGTTCCCCCCTTTTTATACAGCACCTCACTGTTAACCTCAAATGGTAATTTACTGTTGATCACTGCGCCAAGATATTTGTACGTGTCAACACGTTCCACATTCTGGCTTTTTATTGCTGTCAGTTTTTGTGTTGTTGTTTTTTGTTTCCTAAAATCAATAAGCATATATTTGGTTCTAAAGATGTTAATCTGTAGGAAGGACTCATCATAATCCCTGTGCAAAGTCATGTATGATTTGCTTGTGGCTGGTTTCATTTTCCTTCACAAAGCTGATAACCACAAAGTCATCTGCATATACAGCCTTATCCTTCCTTCTGCTACAGGAGATGCGACAGTACACATCCCTGTTAATAACCATACCTGGTCAGACAGAGTGCTGTTCACGCTTAGACGTGGATGTCTATAAACTTTGTTTTGGCCTTAACATTTCAGTTCACCTTCTTCTCTGGCATAAGCCCTAAAAACGGCTATATTTCTGCCTGACTCCCCTTTTGTAAATGGAGAGGCATAAACATTTAATTTAATGAGACTTATCTGTTTCCTTGTGTACAAATACAGAAGAGTGGAAGTGGTTCAAAATTCCACAGCTGCACTGAACCATGATGAATACTTGGGGTAGGACTTGCTCTTCCCGAGGTACTTGGTGTTCACCTGAACATGTCCTCTCCATCGTAAATAACAACATACAACAGAGTGGAGAGAAGGGGAAAAAGTGCCTGAGGCAGGCCCCTCACTGAAACAGCTGCTTTAAAGCATTTGGTTAATGGTAGCTATACATCAGCTAAATTTATCTATGGTCTTTGTGACTTTAACTGCCAAACTGTAAAAAATAGTCTCTTCAGTTCGTTATATGATCTATAACGACTTTATCTGGATGTCAACCTACCGCACATGTGTATAAATAGCTACTTTGACTTTGGTGCTAAAGGATCTTTGCAGTAATACAAGTTCACCTGACAATGAATAATCTGCAGTTCACCGTGGGACTTTCATCCTAAATGTATTCAATGATTTTTAGAGTTACAGCTTATGTGACAATTTAGTTTTTCCACAAAAAAGGAGAAATATTTCAGTTCAATGATTCAATATGTTAGTTTTGGGTTGGCATCATGAATGACTGTTTTGATATTTACCCAAAAAGTTCCACCATTTAAAAGAAAAAAGCAGCAACTTATGTACTGAATGCAAACAAAACATATATGGTAATTACCATACATATAATTGCCATAATTAATTGACCTAAAGAAGCACTCAAATCTGTTACATTGCCTTAAAAAATGTTTTACCGTCACGTTTTCACATTTTGATATTACAACTAGGGATCCAACGATACCACTTTTTTCATAACCGATACCATACCAATACTTGGATCAGAGTACTTACTCATTCCGACAACCAATTACGATACTTCTACCACACAATAAAAGTGCAATGAATTGGAACACAGGTTTTATTTTCTTCTCTGCTTGTTACAACAAATGATGGTGAATTAGATCAAAAATAAGATTTTCATAAAAACTGAACACAAAACTAAAATTTAAAAAGTCAAAAATCAAAATTTTCTGTGAAATTCTTGCAGAGTTTCGACATTTTAAGTATCGGCTCATGGTACCGTCTAATGTACTCGTAACGGTATCGGTGCTGATACCCGATACCAGTATCGGTATTGGTGCATCCCTAATTACAACCTTAGGCCCCTGTATCTTTTATTGAGCTTTGGACCAACACAAAGTATTACAGTATTAATGATATATCATTTTCAAAACGTTTTACAGATAAAACTCTAAAATAATTTTCCAAACAGGGTCAAACTGTCAGTAATGTAATCAACGTAAAAATCCAGCTGCTCTGATGGAGAACGATTACATCCACAATCCAAAAAAAAATTATATATATATAAAATTGTGGCACAGCTGCAAACCTGACAAAATACGGTTAACCAACTTAACTGCCAGGCTGGACAATTAGAGCATTTACCTGAGAAGCAGTCAGATATTATTTATTTATTTATTTTTGCTTTTGTAAAGTTTCATTAAAGTGTTGTAATATTACAACTATAGATGAATTAGATGACATGTTTTCTCATAGGCTTTTGATAGTTCTTTTTAGAATAACACTGAATGAATGTTTGTACCTCAGTAAAAGCAATCGCAAAATAGGTTGAATATGTGACCCGCCGCAGCAGTCACTGTCCCAAGTTGCCTGGAAACATTTCGCGCCAGAGTCCAAAATGTTCAGTTTTTGTTTTTTTTTTACCCCTGGAAGAAGAGTGGCAGGAATTGCAAATTATTGGACATTTAGAGGCAAACCGGAGATGGCTATGCTCACAAAGAATGCTTAAGAATTACTGGAACGTCTAGAGAGCTAGGTTGGACACTTTGGTACAGAACTCGAGTGGTTCAGATCCTACGTGAAGAACGGGAACTTACCCTGAAATTTATCCAGTTATGTCACATAACCTGCTTTCTGGAATGGACTCTGGAACAAACTGCCCGATGAATGCAAAGCTGCAGAGACACTGAAATCTTTTAAATAAAATAAAAAACGTATCTATTTAGACTTGCTTATTAGTAACTGATATGACTTTTGCGTTCATTCTTTTCAATTATTGTTATTGCTTTTGTCAATCACTAAATCTTTCCTCTTTTTAATTTTAATAATTTTACATAAATGTTCTCTTATGCTCTAATCACTCAATGTTTTTTTATTACCGTTATCACTAAATGTTTTAATTGATTATTGTGTTTGATCAGTTTTTTTTTTTTTTATTGTACCCAAATTCTTTTTAATAATTCTTCGTTTATGCTTTCTTTTAGTGATTCTATGTTTTAATTTTCATATTTTCATAATCATGTTAAGCACCTTGAATTGCCTTGTGTTGAAAGTGTACAACACAAGAAACAACAAAGTTTGTCGTTTTGTCTGAGAACACATAGACTACAAGGCTATTGTTATCGGCTACCTCAGGAATGTTAGTCTAACTGTAGCCTAATTGTTAGCATCATATGACTTCTAGCTTCTAATGTTTGCATCTGCTATTAACTTGAATAATGCTTCAATTGCTTGAAATGACTGGTGTTAATAATTTAGCCTACGTAAACCTGTATTATGGATTAACATGTGTGTTTACTGGTTTCCAACTTCCATTTGCAGTGGTGTTTGCTGATGAGTAAAAAAAAAAATTAACTTAGTTTTAACTACATATTTGATTAAAATAACTTATATTAATTCTCAGAAAATCAAAGATTAACAGCCAAAATGAATGTATTTAGTTTACAGAAGTGTCACAAGCCTGTCAGAGAGCTATTGAACTCTCTGACAGGATGAGCTTGTGACAGGAGCTCATGACAGAATGTGATAGAATATGAGGGTGTTTAGGATCGTGGAAGAGACCCAGTATTCTGTGATGTGACTAATAACATAAAGCGAAAATAAATACAGTCATTTTTAGTTCAATTTAACCTTTTCACATGTAACCAGGGAGCTGTAATAAATTTTTGGCAGGTAAAATTGACTTTTTTGGCCATTTTGGGGTCGTTTAAGAAGATGGAAAACACCTTGTATCCTGTGATGAGACTAATAACAACAAGTGATTATGAGTAAATTAATTTTGAGAAATATTTACCCCTTCTTTGTTAACTTTAACACTGTAATCAATTTCTGGCAAGTGAAATTGTCATCTTTTAGCCATTTTTGGGGTGTTTAAGGGGGTGGAAGACACCCAGTATCCTGTGATGAGGCTAAGAACATAAAGAGAGAATAAATCAAGCCCTTTTGAGAAACATTTAACCCTTTCTTTGTAACCATAACACTGTAATCACATTTTCGCAAGTGAAATTCTCAGTTTTTGCCCTGTTGGTGCTATTTATGATGGTGGAAGAGACCCAGTATGCTATGATGAGAGTAATAACATCTAGAGTTAATTATTAAAGTAATCTTTAGGTCTATTTATCTCTTTACAGGTAACCAGTACGCGGAAATCCATACTTAGCAAGTAAATTAGTCAATTTTTGGCCATTTCTGGAGGTATTTATGATGATACACCAGACAGCATGAGTACAATAACATCCACAGATAATCATAAAACCCTTATTTGGTCCATTGTAGCCACCATTACAAAAACTGGATGATTCAATCATTTTTTGGCAAGTAAAATGCCATTTTTAATGTCTACAATTAAATCATCTATTAAGATTTTTTATTTATTTATTTTATATTTTTCTACGTGTCCTGTCTAGCAGTTTGCTAGACAGGACACCTTTTATAAAACCTGTTTGATCAGGATGGATTATTAGAGGTGTTATTTTCTCTATTCTTCTTGCAAGAGCTTTGCAAATTATTTTAAGATCAACATTGATAAGATAAATGGGACGATAACTGGTAGGAGACATAGGTTCTTTTCCTGGTTTTAATAGAAGGTTGATGTAGGCAGAGTTCATGTTTGGTGGTAATCTACCATTTTCCTTTGTTTCCTGTAACATTTCGTAAAATGTTGGTGCCAGAATATTCCAGATTCTTTATAGAACTCTGCTGGAAATCCATCTGGACCTGGAGCTTTATTATTAGGCATAGATTGGAGGGCCTCCTGGAGTTCAGACACTGTTAGCGGTGAATACAGGGCCTTTGCTTGACTGTCTGAAAGTTTAGGAAGAGTTATTTTATCAAGAAATTGTTCAATTTCATTATTTGATGGGTTTATCTCCGGTGTGTATAACGTCTCATAAAACTCTTTGAATGTGTTGTTTATTTTTTCAGGGTCATATATTATACTCCCAATTTTGTCTTTGATTGCAGATATTTATGTTTTTTCTTTATTTATTTTGAACTGATTAGCTAAGAAGCTACCTGATTTATTACTATGTTCAAAGTTTTTTATTCGAAGTCTTTGGATTAACAACTGCGTCCGTTTATTAAGAATTTCATTTAATTCTAATTTTGCTTTCCGTATTTTACTTTAACTCTCTTTATCCAAGGAAGCTTCTAATGATTTGATTATTTCTTATAATTCCTGAACATGTTTATTTTCTGTTCTCTTTTTATTTGATGAGAATGAAATTATTTTACCTCTAATCACAGCTTTCCCTGCCTCCCAGAGAGTGAATGGCGACATACCAGGGAGATCATTAAATTCCATGTATGAAGCCCATTCTTTTTCAATATATTTAATAAATTCTCAATCCTTAAGTAATGATGTATTAAATCTCCAATTTTTATATTGAAGGGTTGCTATTATATTTGCTAAATTTAAAGAAACAGGAGCGTGATCGCTGATAACTATAGATGTATCTCAATGTCTGAAATGTCATTCAACAGTGAGCTGCTGACTAACAAATAGTCCAATCTAGAATAAGAATGATGGACATTTGAGTAAAAAGTGTATTTTCTGTCGTTGGGATGAAGCGATCGCCATGCATCCCAAAGTCCATAATCGCTCATGTACTGTTTAACTATATCTATGGATTGCCAGCTGCGCTGAGTCCCTGCTGTACTGAGCCTTTCTATTTCTTAATTTAATCCAAAGTTGAAATCTCCCCCAAGAACAAGTGAGCAATCCATGTGATTAGCCAGAACCGAGAAGAAAGTATGAAAGAATGAGGGGTCGTCAACATTTGGACCATATATACTAACTATACATAACTTTTGGTTATTTATAAATAGTTTTAATATTATAAATCTACCCTCTGGATCTGTAACTGTCTATTACTTTAAAATTGGTATTTCTATTTATTAATATTGCTACTCCTCGTTGTCTAGAGTTATAGCATGAAGAAATCATTAGCAGTTGAGCTTGACTTATGAGTCTCCTGTAGTAAGACGACATCTGCCTTCAATCTTTTAAGATGGTTGAAAATCTTAATGCTTTTATCTCTGGCGCCAGATCCACGAATATTCCATGTTAGAAATTTTACCGGATTCATAAAGCTAAGATAAACATTAGATATTTACTATCGCCAAGGATGAATATAGGTGTAGTCTTGGTATGTCCATGGAGTTGCCTGATTGAAAATCCAGAAGCAGAGATAAAGCGAGGGAAATAACGTACCATACAGGTGTGTAAAGGATGACAGTGTGATGGAAAAACATAAATGTGCTATGACAAAAGTCTGTGTGTGTGAAAGAAAAAGGAAGAAAAGTCATAAAGAGATTTGGTGACACGAATGAGAAAAAAGAAAGCAATCAACCTAGTGCACAGCCCTACCCCTACCCACATTTACAAATACAAACAACCTGCTGAGCTGTGCTTCTTTAAACTATAGTTGTCTGATAAAACAACTTCTATCTAAACTCTGTTAAATATGACTAATAAAGCCAAGGAGTAACCTGAGGGTCCCTGAACAGCTGACCGTTAACATACAGTTTATCTACCATAACTGTAGCCTTACAGCCCTCATTAATATGTTTCCTTCTAATTGGAACTAACACGCGTCTTCTGTCCAGGATTTATTTCGGATATTGATCATTAACGCTGTAATTCGTCCCCCGCAGCTCTCTCCCATGTCCTTTGACGTGTTCTTTCTGTTTAAAATGTTCAAATTGGTCGCGGGCGGGTGTTGTTGGGTTTCTTACCTCCGAGCCGGTGATCCCGGTGGAAAGTTATGTTTTTAACCATGTCGCTTGGCAGTTTCAGCTGATGTTGGATGAACTGTCGGACGGTTGTTTCAGCGTCTTCCTCAGCCTGCTCTGGTATCCCAGAAAAGACAAGATTATCTCTCATGGATCGAGCCTGGATGTCTAAGATCGACTCCTTGAATCTTTTATTTTCTCCAGACAGCTGCGTCATCCCCTCGGTGAGTCTTTTAACGCTTCTTTCAGTGTTTGATTTTCTGTAACAAGCAAAGCTACCTGTTCTTGGCTGAATTCCAGAGATTCCCTCAGAGCCTGAAATTTTTTGTGTAGAACCTCAACCAGCGCAAGATGGAAGTCCAGGCTGGTTAGCTTCTTATCTATTGAGTCCAGGACGTCGCCGTAGCTTCTTTCTGCCGAGTTGGTGGAAGTGCTGGCCTCAGAACGTGTGCGTTTCTGAGATAGAGTACTTGTTGGTGCATCCGAAGCAGGTTTCCGTGACTTAGCCATAACGATGTTATCCAAGCACTCGTCTAGGTAGCACTCCAGCGAATCCAATGTTTCCTCGTCCAGGTTGATTAGATGAAATAAATCATTTGATGGTTAGTTTAAACGGATAGAAGCTGCGTTTGGTTCAAAATTATTGCCTTACTTTACCTGACATTGTTTGTTTATTTTACCAGCAGCTCCTATTCTATTAAGATTTAAAGACATGTTGATGCATTTTTATAGGTAAACAGGAGGGTATCGTCACTATTTGGCAAGAGACTATCTCAATATTAAGGTTTCTGTGTGCTGAAGTGAACCATTTATGCTTTTATTTTGTTACTTTTAAACAGAACAAAGTGATTTATAGATAGTAGGCTAGCCTACCACAGTGTCATTGTAAAGCCAAAGCTTGATCAGTTTGATCACATTTTTCAAGTAAAAATGTGCCCCATACTAGTTAACTGTAGCTCCATGTCCATGTTGGCTAAAGAAAGACAGGGGAAAAAAATCAAATCGCTGGAAAATTGTTTATTTCCATTTATACTACGTTTCACTTTACATTCAATACAGTGCCCCCTATTACATTATGTTTTTATTATCAAGACTATAACATAAAGAAAGAAAGTTTTTACCACAAACCATCTTTCAATCGCAAATATTGCGAAAGGGATAAATATATCCTCAGGTTTACATTGTGACCGTTTAAGACAAACAGCAACACAGCAAATCTCTGCGATAAATACGTGTTTAAGTACCTGACTAGGGTATTTCTGCTTTCTTAATGTCCATATTGCTTGATATGCCGAGGTTTAAGCCGCAATGGCTGTGAATTTCATCTAGAAATTCAGTTACCCAAACCGTGCGCGCCTCCGCGGCGGCTAATCACTCTTTGGCAGATGATCACTTTATGGCACAACACCTGTTATGCACTGCTTTGCATGCGGGATGGAAAGAGCGATGCTAGGTGGCTAGTTAGCGTGTCCTCATTCAGACTGGCTACCGGCGGTTGTCCGTCTGCTGTCGCATTACTCAGAGTTCTAAGTAAGGCAGCTGCTTCGCTGCGGTTACATTCAGGATGCTGAGCAGATATTAGTATAGGATTGATCTAAAATAAATATTTGTGTCACCAACTTCTCCCACTTCTTCTTCTTATTAGTTTGTTTTGAAAATACGCTCCTTTTTTCTACAACTTCTGTTTCAAGTGAAATTTGCCTCTCAAACATACTAGTGAAATTTGACTTCAAAAATGTTAGTGTAGTATGTGAAAGATTTCAGTATATTATACGAGAAGATTTCACTATATTATATGAGAAGATTTCACTATATTATATGAGAGGATTTCACTATTTCACTATGTTGTATGAGAGGATCTTTCAGTATGTTATACGAGAAGCAATTTCAGTATAATGTACGAGAGGTTTTACTATAGTGTGTGAATAATTTCAGCATGCTATATGAAAGGTTTCTCTATAGTGTGTGAATGACTTAAATTTCATATGTGTGTGTGAGAGGATAATTCTGAATAATGTCTCATACGGCCCCTCATAATAGAATATTTGCAAACAGGCAGAAACAATTTGCTATGCTTATAAAGAACAGAGAAGTGTTACTTTCCACTGTGTTTCATATGTGCTGCTGATTATTAGCAGAAAAAGTGTGTGGCTTAAAGATTTATAGTAATTGAAAACAAGTGTTTTACTTACTTAAAACTCATATTAAGAAATAAGAGGAATGTGTTACGCTAAGGATCATAGGATCATATTAAGGGATAATGAAAACTGCTTGAGTGGTTTATTAAGTTTATCTTCTATTCTAGCTACGAACAGAAATTACTGCTTGTAGAATACAATTTATGAGTGCAATTAATATTACAAGAGTGTTTTTAGTTGACTGTTTGCAAACATTAACCTTTTCTTAAAATAATTTGTTCACAGTAGTAGTATCAAACAATATAAAGGCTTTCTTCTGATCTTTGCTAAGAGGTACGTAGGCTTTTTAATAGCTGCTTTGCCTTTTTGCAACAACCAATGAGAATGTAACAAATACATATGCTATGTGCTGATTAGTTTAATGTGACTAGGAAGCTGGGTTTCCCAGCCCCTGGAGGAAATGCAAACGTCCAATGCTTTAAATAAAGGGCAGCTGGAAAAAGACATTGTCGAACAATCTTGGAAGCTTGCCTTTACAGATCGTACCAGACATATGAGTTCTTGTGTGTGTGTCAATGATTGTCTCCTGTTTTTAGATAGTCAAGGATCTGAGAACCAGGAACATAGAGAGAGGACTGGGTCCTCCAGTGTCCGGGATACTGCATGAGAGCTCTGGGTGTTCTGGTGTTTGGAACACTAACCTCAGTGTTGGACTGAGTAAAGTGTAAGTCTCTGCATCATTATTGCTAATATCTACCACAGAAGTACCAAAGTACAACGCTTTTATTTACCTTTTACACCGCTGCTTCAGGACGATTTTAATGTCTTGCAGGTGTGTTGACTGGGAATAAATGAGACGTGTTGGAACATTTTAGAGTGGTGCTCTCCTGCCCTGTCTCCTGCCCAACTTTCAGTAGATATAGCTGACCTGGAAAAACAGAAGACTTTCCTGAGCCGTTTTTCTAAACAGCACCTTGAAAACTATAGATTGCCATCCAACCCGTCAGTTGGATTATGTTTTCATTCTGTGTAAACAAAACGGCATCGACTAGTGCAGCTATGAGTTGTCCGGCACAGTAGAATCTGTGGTAGCTATTAGCAACCACCGATGCTAACAGAAGTTGGAAACCAGTTAACACAAAAACACATTAATCCAAAACACATATATTCCTTCTTAAGTATAAAGCAGGGGAAACCACACATGTTTCAACGCTTGTATTGTTTATCTTTAGTTATATCATAACCATAATAATTCTGTGGTGATATGCTATGTCTGATCAGATGGTATTGCTCACAAATATAATTATTTAAGACAGGACACGGATACATTTCAACACGCAACACTTCCATTCATCCATCCATCCATTTTCTGAAACCGCTTAATCATTAATGGGTCGCGAGGGTGCTGGTGCCTATCTCCAGCTGTCAACGGGCGAGAGGCGGCGTACACCCTGGACAGGTCGCCAGTCCATCACAGGGCCACATAGAGACAGACAGGACAAACAACCATGCACGCACATACCCACAGCTAAGGAAAATTTGGAGAGATCAATTAACCTGACAGTCATGTTGTTGGACTGTGGGAGGAAGCCGGAGTACCCGGAGGGAACCCACACATGCAAGGGGAGAACATGCAAACTCCATGCAGAAAGACCCTGGGCCAGGATACAAACCCACAACCTTCTTGCTGCAAGGCAACAGTGCTAACCACTACGCCACCGTGCAGCCCTACTTTGTTTCTATTAATCTCTCAGTGCATTTACATTTTTGCTATTTTTAGAACATTCCTAGTGGGCAATTCATGCTGTCCCATAGGCACCATGTCGGTGGCCCCTGGTATAAAGTACCACTAACTGAGGTATAAAATCAGCACTATACCAAGACTAAACTAGGAGGCAAGATCATGAGTGTTTTTTTGTTTTTAGTATAAGCAGAGAAACCCTGGCTGATTGGAGCAAGACCACATTTGAGCAACAAGCACTCACTGCCACGTCCAGGTTAATCAGCCCTGAGGATATAAACAGTGTTGTGGACTTCATAAAAAAACTATGCAGAAGACAATGCCATCATGCTGGCTGGCCATCGACCAACTCGTGTGTCCAAAGGCCTCAGTGTGGCATCTTTACAGTCTACTAAAGAGTTTGGTATGTGTAAAAATTGATTTAGAATTGAGTGCTTATAATATGAAATAATGCAGTAGGCAATAATTACAGTAAGCAAGGCAATGTTATAAAAGCAGTAAAAGAGTAATTACAATTTAAGTGACTAACTGGAGTTCAAATGTTGCTAGATTCAGAAACAGTAGCAATTATTTTCATCTCCTGACATTGCCAGTATAAAGATTAGGATTCATGAATTTACTCATTGTAGTTCACTTTTATTTATACAGCACCAATTCACAACATATCTCATCTCAAGGCACTTTACAAGAAAAGTCATTTCAATACAGTTATACAAACATTCTAGACATTTAAAAGTTTTCTACGTCAGAAATCCCAGCAGATTGTGTTGAGTCATCGACTCAGCAGGTAATATTTCATACACATTTACTTCACTTTATTAATGTCCCCTAAAGGCTGATTTGATATCTACCAATAATAATTAGCATTATACTAGCACAAATGCAGAGTAGCATCAACATAATGTTTTTATCTTTACTAAACAGTTATGAATAGACAGAAATGTCATTCTAATCCAAGTTCCCTCTCTCCTTCCTACAGTTAAACTTACATCAATTAAAGCTGTCATGAGCTGCTGTCTTGGTGAGGAACAGACCCAGGCAAAGATGAGGAATAACGGTACAGGGTGGTTAAATGGAGAGACCACAACACATGAACTAAAGATGTCAATAATCCGGTCAGGACTAAAGTGCATGCCAGATCTTAAATAGTGGAAGGAGAACAAAGGAGAACAGGTGAGTCTGATCGTACAGGTGCAGTCACTTATGGCAAGCCGATTGAGCATTGATTCTGATATCTTGATATCAACCGTAATTGTCATGAACATTCAAGTCTTTTCTGTCCACTAGTTAACTAGTGAGCATTGTTTGTGTGAACTAGTTAACTAGTGACAGACAAAATGTCCACTAGTTAACTAGTCACATCCAAATGATCTTGTTTCGTGTCTTACTAGTGAGGAATACCACATATTTGTGAACACTTTTATTTACATTCTTGTATAATCTGCTTTATGTATATGTTGGTAAACATTTTTATATGTAGTTTCATATAACCTGCCTTATTATTTCAGAAAGGAACAAAGCTGGTTTCACAGTGAAGGACAACTTGTTTTCACAGAGACGTATTGTACCAGAACAGGGTTTGAAGTAAAAACAATCTTACATTTGTACCAGGCTTTTACAACAGTCATAAATACCAAGTTGTGTTTAGGAAATTACCCAGTTGTGTAGAAACAGGAAGAAAGATAGTTTAGGACCCCCCATAAAAGCGGGTGTTTGCAAATAAAAACCTCCTGTTCGGTTTGGTAGTGAGTCAGACTTTGGTCTGGCTCCATCTGAACTCAGGTGCGCAATTAAACAGAATTCTGTTGTGTGATTGTGTTGTTTCTCTCTGTCTCTGAGTTTTATTCTGAAAATGTTCCGCTGAGGAGCGTCGGGTCCTCTAAAACATACAGATAACAGTTTCTGATTGACGAAGGAGTTTATCCAGCAAAAGTAGTAAAGAGTAAAAGTTTTCAACCCGACACTAGTTAACTAGTATTGCTCAGCATGTTCACTAGTTAACTAGTGCACATTGAAATGTGCACTAGTTAACTATTTAAAAGATGTTTATATTTTACTAGTCAACTAGTAAGGTACAAAAAAGTATACTCGCTGACTACTGAATGTGAAATTCCCACTTGTTAACTTCTACATAATTTGGCCAGCTACATGAGCATTTATTCTGATATATTGATATCAGGCCAACATACATGCCATTTTTGTCAACTAGTTAACTAGTGAGCCATGTTTGTGCACACTAGTTAACAAGTGAAGGAAAAATGCCCACTAGTTAACTAGTGAACCAATTTTGGCTTCACTAGTTAACAAGTGAGGTGCAAAAAGTGTCACTAGTTCACTAGTGTGCCCCAAAACACCCACTAGTGAACTAGTGATTGCAATTTCCATTTGACTAGATAACTAGTGAGGTGAAAAAAGTGTCACTAGTTTACTAGTAAGCCCCAAAACACCCACTAGTTAACTAGTGAGGGCCATTTCAGTCCCACTAGTTAACTAGTGAGATGCCAAAATGGTCACTTGTTAACATGTAAAGGCAAAAATACCCCCTAGTTTACTAGTGAGGGTGTTACGGGCCTTACTAGTTATCTAGTGGCATGCATATTTCGTTCACTATTAACTAGTTACACAATACAATATTCCATCTGATATTCCACTATCTTAAACAGTTTCTTTATGTGTCAATGTTGTAGCATTCTTTGCCGAGATTCATGTTAGATCAAATAAAGACTTGCATTCAAAGTGGGCACTGTATCAACAAGTAACTGGTTAACCCATATATCTTAAATGCAAGGTGTTTATGCTGCACCCTCTGCTCCATGCATCTATGCAGATAGTGCAGGACTGTGCCTGTATTCCAGGGGGTAAGGTGGGAATACACTTTATGATTTATGGCCCATTTCTAGGTCATTTTTCAGCCATGCAACACATTTTGCAACTGTTTTGTCTTCAAGTGTTGCATTTGTTGTGCATGGACCCTGCCAGGCTGCATAGGTGGCTAAGAAACTGTTATCTATAAATATTAGGGATGAGCGAGTACAGCATTATCTGCATCTGTATCTGTTAACCCATAGGAATTATCTGTATCTGTTCTCGGACAGGGCGTGTCCTAATCCATGAGTGGGCGGAGTTTAACCCGGAAGTGGGTCTGGTTAAATTGAATGGGGGTACCGTTAACTGGTATATGTTTTTAAGCATGCAATTAATATGGGTTTATCAGAAATTGCTATATTTATTCCTGATTAGAAAAAAAACTATTTACATAACATCAGCATTAATCTTCAGATCAATGGTTTTGGATACATGCACTATACATGCAACTTTATGCGGTTGCAATTATGAAATAAAATGTAATAAACACATTTTTATCGCAACATAACTTAGATTTTTTAACTTAATTTTTTTATGATCTGTGTGAATTTGTTGTGCTTTTCGTATTTTATTTGTTATATCCACACAAGGAATGTGTGTGTAGTAAATTGATTTGTAATACAATGTTATACCATAACTACCTTTATTTATATTATGAAATAAATGAAACTTGATTTTAAAGTAACAGACCCACCCTCGGCCCTTTTAGGCCATCTTTATTAACCTCCTGGATACGCCCCTGCTCAGCAGCACTTAACATCTCTGTGTCAGAAGAGGGTTAGATTTTTTTAATTTTTCTTACTTTGGTCGCAGGGTAGCATTAAGTCTGTTGATTTTAAGCTCTGACTTCGTTTTCTGCGATATATGCACGATAGATGCGCTCTTGGGCCAAAAGAGCTGTAGGGAAAAATATCCACTGCCATCGTGCAGCCGCAATAAAAGTTAACTAGATGTGAGGTCGGTGGAAACATTTTTAAATCATTAATTACTGGGAGGATGTAAATAGTGATTGAACCTATAGCTTCTGTCAGTCACATAAAGACGGTTCTGAAAACTGGCGGCTGGCTGCACCGTACACGAATCACGTAGGTGACCTATTTTGGATTAAAACGGCGAACTTTGCGACCTGGTGATGATTATTTATGACTGGAATTAGGACATTTTACCCAATAGCACCTTTCTTGGGAAAATGCAAGTGTGACATGTTTTATTCTCCATCCCTCTCATAAGAAAAAGAGTGTTTATGAAAGGCAATGCCATCAGATATCAGGAGAAATTCGGGAGTTTGGTGGCGAACGCACACGGTCAGCTAGAATGTTTATTCAATCCGAGCACAGATACTGACTGGTATTACTCGTATGATAGTCGTACTCGGCAAAAGTGCATTATCCGGCACAACTCTAATAATTATAAGACATAGATTTATTGCGTTCTCTTTTGCAGGGACCGAAAACAACATATGCAAGTTAACTCATGGATCAACAAAGTCTTTTTAATTAAGATGCACTCCCCAAACAGGATTCAATCCCCCATTCCCCAGATGTTAAGCATGGAACTTTACCACTGCACCACATGTGCTACACTGAAGTGTTCAGTAACTGATTAATATCAGGACTTCTATGTCAACAGAAAGGTCAGACTGCAGGCTTTTTCAGACTAATAACTGAAAAACTAAAGACTGTACACATTAACTAAACGAAGATTACAGCAATGCGACACAACTTTGTCACTAGAAATGTTATCAAAACATATTTTTATGCTCAAACGATCTTAGTTTTATAAAATTTGCTCTAAGAACAGCCTGGACGAAGTCAGCCATGCTTTGTAGGTTTTTGAGTCCTAAATGGACCAATCAACATCCTTGTTCTGCCTTCTTCATTTGCATGCAAGTGCGACATTGCTCACTAGTAAACTAGTGGCCAGTGTTACGGTCCCACTAGTTAACTAGTGGCAAAAAATGCCAAGCGTTTATGTATTTATTCAAATTCAACTTTATTAGTGTGAGGGACATTTTTCTCCAGCTAGTTCATTATGGACAGTGTTTTGTCTTTACTAGCTAACATGTAAGACATTGAAAATAATGAAAGACATTATAATGCAGATATGCTCACTAGTTAACTAGTGAGTATGTCCTGTTCCATTACAAGTGAACTAGTAAGGCCAAACATGCAAACTAGTTAACTAGTGAGGGCCAATTTGCCAATAGTTAACTAGAAAGAGCACATTTACAAGTTAACTAGATAGCTCCAAAAACAGCAACTAGTGTGTGTCTTGTGCGCACTAGTTAACTAGTGAGCTGCTTCACTGCCACACACGCAAACTAGTGAGACTTCAATTTTTCCACTAGTTAACTAGTGGACAAAAATGCTCCGCTTGTTTGTGTTTTTAGTTGTAACTAGTTTACTGCTGAACAAAATATGCATGCCACCAGATAAGCCTGTGAATATTCTCATTCATCCAGGTCATGGTTATCTCAAGGAAATTTCAATCAAACGCAACTGGACTTGGTAATTTGTCTTGGAAGACTTTCACCTCTTATCCAAGAGGCTTCATCAGTTCATGCTCGCCGCTGACCAGGCTGGGACTGTCCTTGGCACCTCTGGTAGGCAACACCCCACACCACATCCAAAACTCCATAGACTTTGTGAACAAAGTCCGGAATCTAAAAATGGATCCAGATGAGACAATGGTTTCCTATGACGTGACTTCATTGTTCACCTGTATTCCTACCATGGAGGCTTTGGTCACAGTAAGAGAACGACTTACACAGGACAACTCCCTCCAAAACAGAACAAAACTCAAACCAGAACACATTTGCCAACTCCTGGAATTGTGCCTGAATACCACATATTTCCAGTTCAATGGCAAGTTTTATAGACAGAAACACGGCTGTGCCATGGGCTCACCAGTTTCTCCAATTGTGGCAAATTTATACATGGAGGAGGTAGAGTGCAGAGCTTTGAACTCCTTTGAAGGAATAACACCTAGCCACTGGTTCAGATACGTAGATGACACATGGGTTAAAATCAAAACCAAAGAGGTGCAAGCCTTTACTGAACACATAAACTCAGTGGACAGAAACATCAAATTCACCAGAGAAGATGTCAAGGACAATAGTTTGCCCTTTTTAGATTGTGTCGTCCAGAGGAGAAAGGACAGAAGGCTCCACATTGGGGTATACAGAAAACCCACACACACAGACCAATACCTACTTTTTGACTCACACCACCCACTGGAACACAAGCTTAGTGTTATCAGGACCCTGCAACACAGAGCTGATAACATACCCACCAGCTCACAGGCCCAAGGGGAAGAACGCAAGCACGTGAGAGACACCCTCACAACTTGTGGTTACCCCAGATGGACTTTTGTGAAAACTGCAGCTAATTCCAGAAGGAAAGCCAACAAAGTGGTGGAAAAAGAAAAAGAAAACAAACGAAACAATGTAGTCATTCCATATGTGTCTGGGATTTCTGAAAAACTCAGGAGGATTTTTAACAAACACAGTATCCCTGTGTATTTCAAACCCAGCAACACACTCAGACAGAGACTAGTACATCCCAAGGACAGAACACCACACACTCACAAAAGCAACCTGGTGTATGCAATCCAATGCAATGAAGAATGCAAGGACCTCTACATTGGTGAAACCAAACAGCCACTGTACAAACGCATGGCCCAACACAGGAGAGCTAACTCCTCAGGCATGGACTCTGCTGTTCATTTACATCTCAAGGAGAAAGCCCACTCCTTTGAGGACAGCAATGTCCAGATATTAGACAGAGAGGACAGATGGTTTGAAAGAGGAGTAAAAGAAGCCATCTATGTAAAAGTAGAGAAACCATCGCTAAACAGAGGAGGAGGCCTGAGACATCACCTATCTCCAATTTACAATGCTGCCCTTTCATCCCTCCCTAGAAGACTCAAACAAATTAGCCTCTAATAACAGAAACAACTGTGACTCCAATGACTGTCGTTATAACACAATAGGGCACTAACGAAGCCGAAACCTAACCTCCACCAATAGGCGGCACGCCAACGACCGTCGTTAAGACATGGAGCACAAAGGTTTCAATGACATAATGATTGTTGTTCAAGAGGTTAAATAGCTGAGTCTCCACACCAGTTAGTTGGACCAGTCCCAGCCTGGTCAGCGGCGAGCATGAACTGATGAAGCCTCTTGGATAAGAGGTGAAACGTCTTCCAAGACAAATTACCAAGTCCAGTTGCGTTTGATTGAAAATTCCTTGAGATGCCACTAGATAACTAGTAAGGCCCACACGCTCACTGGTAAACTAGGGGGTATTTTTGCCTTTACATGTCAACAAGTGACCATTTTGGCAACTCACTAGTTAACTAGTGGGCGTTTTGGGGCCCACTAGTAAACTAGTGACACTTTTTGCACCTCACTAGTTAACTAGTCAAATGGAAATTGCCATCACTAATTCACTAGTGGGCATTTTGGGGCACACTAGTAAACTAGTGACACTTTTTGCACCTTACTAGTTAACTAGTTGTCATTTGTGTCTTCACTAGTTAACTAATGAGCAGTTCGGCCTTCACTAGTTTACATTTAAGTGTCACACTGAAGCCACTAGTTTACTAGCTAAAGTTCCTTTGGCCAGCATGTTAACTTGTGTGGCACATGCAAATGTTTTGGGTGGGATTTTGTGAAATTCTGCACTGTGATTGGTTTTCATATATTACTTAGACATAGGGAGCCAATAGAAAGCCTCAATTTAAGAATTCTCCGCCTACTAATTAGAATTCTGTAGCTGACTAGTGTGAATTTAGGCTTGAACTAGTTTACTAGTATTATTTATGACCTCACTAGTTAACTAGTTTGGACAATGGATACATCAGCTAGTTAACTAGTGAGCCTGCTGTCACCACCTAGCAAGCTAGTAAGCCATTTATGGTTCACTATTTAACTAGTGTCATTGACCTACTCCAACTAGTTAACTAGTGAGGAGTTATGCCTTCACTAGTAAACTTGCGCACATTCTTGGCTGTCTCTAACTAACTAGTGAGACACAAAAACCTTCAACTAGCTTACTGGTATGCATTTTGGCCTTTACTAGTTGACTAGTGGACATTTCCAGCTCTCACTAGTTAACTAGTGAAACCTAAATGTGTTCACTAGTTAACTAGTGGACAGAAATGGCTTGCATGTTCATGACAATTATGCCTGATATCAAGATATCAGAATAAATGCTAATACGGCTTGCCATAGTCACTCAACTAATAATCAGACAGCCTTGCAGGTTCTGAAAAAACCTAAATGAAGACAAGAGTCAACACTGGCAGACTTTGCTGAGGTACTTTACTTTGCGTTAATGACTTCAGTGCTGTTTTTTGTTCTGCTTCAATTAAATTTTTAACTGAAGATCTTTTTTCTCCTCTCTTTTATGTCATCAGGTTGTAGAAAAAAGCTCTCCTGTGAGTCACCTCAATATCCCTCAAAATCTTGTTGGAATGGCAGAGGGCAAACTTCTAGAGCTGAAGATCTTTTGCCGAACTTGTGAGGCAGCTGAACGGTCGGACCGGGTTCGGGCTTAATTTCAATCATTGTCCACAGGCTTTGGTCGGGCTTGGGCTTTGGAGGTCAGCTGATCATCTCATTAGTGCAATATTTTATAATAAAGTGCTGCAGTGGGCCACTAACATTATTCCGAATCTACCTGTCAAGATATTGCCTGCACACCGTATGCGTCATGACGTGAAAGACCTACTCGTCTCAGATCAAATCAGAAAACATGGTCCGACTGCGCGCTGTGCTCTCAGAAAATGCACTTTTACCAGACATCCCAAGTCCCAGGTGCAGAAGTCTCCTGCATTTATATAGCAGCTCCCTGATGCTCACACGTCAGATAAAATCCAGTGACATGGAGAGGAAGCGGTCAAGAGCGCACACAGAGCGCACACAGGTGATACAGATTTTTTACGCAAAAGAACCAAGCCGTTAAAGCTTCATATACCCACAGACTAAAAAATATATATATAAATCACCATGCCTTGAAATTATTCTTAATCATTTATCATTTTAAGCTTCAGATAACAGGCCTATTTGACCGTAATTTCAATTTCAATTTAATCGGGTTTGGGCTTTAATAAGATGTCAATCAGGATACTCTTCGGGCTCGTGCTGAACTCTCTCATGCTTGGGTCGGGCCTAACTTTTAAGGCCCAGTTACCGATCTAGTTCAGCCCTTTGACTGACAGCAGCATCTGACTCCCCACTTCCGTAGACTCCCACAGATCAGGAGTTATAAGCACTTCAGGTACCGGTGAAAACTTTCACATTGAGCATATACACTAGCAGCAACATGCATGTGAAAGTTTTTTTATGTCACTTATCTGTATGACCATATCAGGCCATTTTGTGCCGACGAGGCTAGAGACATCACATAGCCAGTGCCAAGGGGCATCTAGACAGACCTAACAAGCCACCCAACATCAGATCTGTGTGGTATCACCACAACACTGCACCATACACCCCCAGTACACAGAAATAAAAAGAACAACACACAGTTACAAACAGCCGATTACAAATAAAGACAGGGAAAAGAATAGGGAACAAAAACATGGATCCACCTACACCAGATTCACACTACACACCAACCAACACCACCATAGACCCAATTACGCTAATATTTCTATTTTTATACTGTTTTTATTTTTATATTGTGTTTCTTATTTGTTTATATAGATTTTTAATTCCTACATTTATATTTTCTTATCTTATTTTTTTTTAGTGGTCAGGAAGGCTAACTCTGTTTTGATTAATTGATATATTTTTTTTATTTTTTATAATTTTATATATTTTTTTACTATAGCTACATTTGGTGCTGTCTGCACTGTTTGTAATTTCTTTCTATGGCATGACAGATATAATTTTAATACTACAAAGTTTTAGTAACTTGACAAAAGGTGAAAAAGAGTTATAACATTTGTCTGTTGTCATTTGTTTGCTCAGGTATGAGGCTTTTCTGTAAATGTAATTATTTGATGCAGCCAGCAAGGCTTGGGTTTCAGTTGATTTTGACTGCATTGTATTATAGCAATGATTAATTTGTTTTACCATGGATCCTATTTGCACAATATTTTTCATAGCACATTTCTAAAATAGTCAAAAGAAAATTCAACAAGTGAAGCTGGAATAGCAAGGCACATTGCTATTTGACACCTGTTGAAGAATTTAATGCTTACATCAACAGCAAAACTTATTATAAATAACTTTAACTATAGATGAGATTCAATGACTTAAATTAAATTTACCATACCATACCATACCATACCAATTTATTTATAGAGCACCTTTATACACAGCCGAGGCCGACCAAAGTGCTGTACAGTATTAAAAACATATATGAGCAAACACGCAAAAAATAAAATAATTAAAATAGCACAGTGAATACCATAAAATAAAATAACAAAATAAAATAAACAGGGCTATAGCCGACTAGGTCAAGTTAAAAGCCAAGGAATAAAAGTGAGCCTTCAGGCGTGATTTAAAAACAGAAAGAGAGGGGGCCATCCTCACTACCAGAGGAAGCTGGTTCCAGAGATGAGGGGCACAGAGCGAGAATGCACGTTCTCCACGTCTCCTCACCCGAACCCCAGGGACCTGCAAGAGGCGGTGGTCTGCTGACCGAAGGATCCGACCCGGTATGTAGGGCTGAACCATCTCAGCTGGGGCACCACTTCTATATTATAACAATATTGGATAATCTCTCTCTGGAACGATGTAAAGCTCAATGCTGGGATGAGTAACTATACTAAAGAATCAAAACACAGAAGGTTTCCTTTAAAATGGGTTTCTTTTATGTTTCTTTTGCATTTAGAAATCTGAATATGATCTAGCCTGACCTGTAATAATTTCGCCTAACCATAAACTATGGTTCAAACAAATAAAGGTTAAACACATCAAACTATCAGTATTACTGAATTCTTTTAATGAGTTTATATACTTTTAAAGACAATTATATATATATATATATATATATATATATATATATATATATATAATATATATATATATATATAATATATATATATATATATATATATAACTGGTCCTAGTATTGGTAGCTAATACTCATAAATTAATTTCTTTAAAGTCGTCAGATCCTGGATCTTACATTACAAAGACACATTCCAGAGATTAAAATGAATAAAAAAGGCTTTTTTGGCAGGTTTTGGCTGAACAAAAGAAGTTGTTCGAAGAAACGTAATTAGTTCTAATCACTGCTGAGGCTTGCCTTGGTGCCATTTCTTTTGCAGTGTTCATTTCATCATGCCAGTTTTGGAACACACTCTGAAGTGTATCAATACGGCCCAAAATATCTCATGCATATTGACTCAAATCCCCAACAATCCGGAGAAATTATAAGTGGAATTCGCCAAAAATGTCTCCCTTTTTTTCTCAGAAAGCAAATACCCTGATTCAAATCCCTCTCACAAATACTACCGACTCCATAAGGCAATGGCTGGCTAAAAGGGTGCAAGGTCCAGATCATAATATATTCACCTGGCAATGTGGAGAAAAGCTGTAATCCTTGGTTTAGTATTCTGACAGTAGCATAGTGAGGACCGGACAGCAAAAGCTGTTAAGGTGAAATAGTGTCTTGCACCTTTGCACGCTTTTGACTCAACAGGCCATGGCTGTAACTCTGTGAGGTCTTATGAGGAAACGACTTTATGGAAGGCTTCCAACATGCTGAGAGTCACTAACCTTAGGTGTTCAGTCAGCCTGAGTCTCTGGGTTTATGTGGCTGTCCTTGATGTTCTGTTGTCTTCTTTTCAGGAACACAGCTTTCCTCATAGATGCTGAACATTTTATAATCATTTTAATTTGGAACACAGTGTTCTCCGATGGCTAAGCAGGAGTGATTTGTTATACTGCTAAAAGCTGAGATCGTTGCTGCAGTGTATTGCTCAATGACAAATGTCAGTTCAAGGCTGCATAGATGTATTTAGATAAGGACTGTACTGACATGATTAAACTGGACCTCTTTTATGTTTCCAAAGTTTTGATGGTAATTACATAACTTGCTTAAGCTAAAAAGAAAAAGGTTTTCCTGTTGGATTCATTCACCAAAAGTAAGGATCTTAACAGCTGTGGTGAGTAGTCAGTCCAGTGCATTTTTGGTAGTAGTTTAGTAGTTCAAGTATCTTGGAATCACTAAATAGATCCATAACAAGAAGAGTTTGATTACCACACAATAGTTGACCACCAGGCACTGAAATAATGTATTTTTACAGCATCTTTTAGGATGGAGGAAGTTAGAACCACAGAGCCAAAGAGACAAAGAGCACACACAAATCACCACCTAACAAAAAGCGGTGTAAAGCTAAAGGTCTCACACACTGAGAAACTCTGAAAAAGGATCAGCCACTCTGAGTTAAGGAATCAGAGAGTGACTGTGGGGGAACCAAGGCAAGAAGACGGAATCCAGGACTGAGGAAGACAACGAGGTGAGTATGTATTTTAGGTAGAATTGATTCAAATCGTTTTCTAGGAACAGGAGTAATGCTTTGGCCTTGTGCCATGCTAGGGAGAGAGAACCATCAGGCCTAAGCTCCTGATTTGAGCAGTAGTGTTTGTGTGTACTGATTGGAAACACCTGGAACTGCACCTGCCAGTCATAACCTGCAGAGAGAGGTAAGAAGAACAAAGACACACCAATACATGAAACACACAGCCAATGACTACATTTACAAGCTGTCAATATTTTCACTGATATTTTGAATTATTTAGATTTATCAAATCTTTGTAAATGTTTTTTGTCAATTGTATTGCTTACATGCAAAAGAATAATCAAGTTAAGTTTTTTCACTTCGTCATCCTTTCTCTCTTGCTGTGTGGAGAAGCTATGTCAGTCGGATCTTTTCCCGTCCCATCCCCGACTCCTGTCACTCACTCACTCTCCTCCGGGGTCTCATGGGAAACATAGTTTTCTTTCTCACTTATACCAATTTTTCTTTTCAAGTATTGTTTATAACTATAAGTATTTGAAAAAGAAAACAAGTAATTTTTGCCTTTCTGGATACCGTATTCGGGTTCGGCTCCACCCCTAGTTCAAATGATCATAAAGTCTTCAGTTCTCACTGCCTCTTCGCTGCCGTCTGTGTATCTAGCTAAGAAACCACGACAACTTGGGGCTCTGCTCTCTGTGCACATACACGTTATTTTGGTAGAGTGGATTTCATGATGTTTCTCTCATTCACATGTTTTTTTGTTTTTGCTGTCAGACAATAGAATAAGTCTGAAATACTGAGTGGAACCTGGCCTGGTAAGACTACCTGTTACACGTCACTATCTCAAAGCCCAAAAATGTATTTCATGCAAAGGCATGAGTGATGACACGCCCATAGCTCGACGCTGCTCCTCTTTCACTCAACAAAGAGAAGAAGCAAAACCTCTCACTCGATATACTGCGATATAGCAACATTCTTAAAATGTAAGTCACTAATTTTGGCCCTCCTTTGGAGAAATAAATCCTTACTTGGGTCTGTCAAATCTGTAAGTCTAGCAACAAAGACAGATGGAAACACTGGGAAGTAGAAGCGTTCTAAAGGAATATGCAATTTGATTGGTTGGTAGCGTCACATGGGTCGCTGTGCCAGGTAGATGCAGAAATGAAAGCAGACAAGCACAATGTTGCCTGTTGAAGGCATCTGAAAGCAGACATTCATGGGTAAAATGTTTAACCTTTTTGTGTTCATCCACAAGGAGGGAAAATTATTTTCCAGGATAACTTAAACATTTCCTGGACATTTTACTTTTTATTCTATTTTCCATGTGTCTTCAATGATTAAAATTTTTTACATAATTTTCCAGGTTTTTCTGACCAGGTGGGAACCCTGATGATAGTTGTTGAGTTGGATGTTATATGCAGGCCTGATAGCGCTCCGGCACCATGCCGGATTTTCAGCGTATGAAAGTGTTTGAGAGATCAGATCAATCAGATTGATATAGCAGTCACTCCACGTGCAAATGTATTTTAGGAGGATTTTTGTTGACATCTTTGTGCATTGCAGAACGAACATTTCCAAGACAGTTAAAAGGCAAAATCCCAGATCATGTCTGTGTATCAAGTATTTTTTTGTTGGAGGGATAGAATACTTATTTCACTCAAATCAGTTTATGTTATTTAAAGTTATTTTTTCAATTTTCCTTTTGATATGTTATCTGTCACTGTTAAAATAAACCTACCATAAAATGATACTGTTCTGAGACTTATATATAGTCCTGCTTAAGACTACAGATTGTAGTATTTTATTTGGTTTATTCCTTGCTGTAATATCTGACTGACGTGAAGTTACAGTGATGGTTTGCTTAGGGACTATGAAAAAATTTGTTTGCAGCTCAGATCCTTTGATCGTTTTTGTGGTTTGAAAGGAGAGAGGTGACTGATGGAGCTGCCTGGGTCAGCGTTATTGATTCATTTGGAGTAGGTAGTGACTGTAATATTAAGCTACCTGGTGTGCTATAATGAAAACACGAGGGGAAACCTTTTTTTTATCGAACTTTTTTATCGACCTGTTTTTTGCTATCACACCAAATGTCTATCGATAGACATTTATGGCTATCAAATTATTGTACAGCCCTAATATATTTATTTGACTAAATGAAATAAATCTTTAAATTAGTAAAATAAAATAAATCTTTATTCAAACATCATGCAGTCCAGGGTTGGTGTTCAGCAGAGTGAACGGGGTAATCTTGACCCAGCGAGAGCAGCAGAAGGTGCAATTTGGAGAATGGCATCACCTGGACCCTGAGAGGAGAGCGGGAGTGTTAATAAAACGCTTTTCATGCCATTGGCAGCACAAAGCTCTATACAAGATAAAAATAATCATACGCATCACACAACAACAAAAAACACACACAATAAGAGAAACTTCACCTCCTCAACATACCCCTCGCCTCATGGTCTCCACCCCATGATTCTGTCTGAATAGTAAATACAAATAAAACAGACATGTTCACACACGTTAAAAAATGGAAGCCAATCAGTTTTTATTCTGAACAAGCAAAAATGATAACATGTCCAGGAAATACACTGCAGTTTATGGTTTTATTTATAACCGTCCTGAAAAAAACAATGCAGGTTTGACAGTTCAAAGTCGAGTAGTAGAGTTAGACAATATAGCTGTATACTTGCTATATTAGGGTACTTATTAAACTCTACTTTTTTGGAACATACAAAGTGGTTTTGTTGTATTTGCATACTGGGGATCAAATACTGAAACCGAAAACAATAAAAGTGATTAAATTGTCAAAAGGGGATGCTTGGAATTAGATTTTAGTTATTTCGTTACAAGCGAAAAAGTGTCTTGCAAAATTGAGAACTGCTTACACAACACATTTTAGAATATTAAATTAATCTGTTTATCTAAAAGAAACTAGTAAGATCCAATCATTGTTTCTAAAGGAGGTTTTAACTTTTTAGTTTTATAATTTTAGACACTTCCTGGGTTTGACTACTTTTTGTCCATTCCATGGTTATGCACTATTCTGTGGTGGTTTGTGACATAACATCTGAATAATATGTGAATTCTGGATGACTCAAAAATTATTGACTCAAACAAAGGAGAGATCTAAAGCCAATCCATTGATGACATAAGTCACACAGCAAGTAGATAAATAATATATTTTCTATGCAAAAAACTAAAGAAATGTGTCTGTGATTAACACCTCATGTTAATATTGAGTGCTTGTTTCAACTCAGCAACTGTAATAAGAATGAGATAAAAATGTAAAACTGTTGGTAATCTGAGACTCAGATTAATAAGATTAATAGTTTCATTGCTGTATTGCAGGAAAGGAAAAGGCAGGTGTCCTTAGCTGCATTGGCTTTAGATACATTTGATTCCAAAGTGCTGAGGGATGAGAAGAGAACAAATTTAAGCCTTTTTCATTTTGATGGTAACAGTAAAAGCTATAGTGTGTGAGTGAAGAAAAAGAGATGTCCTAAATTTTGTCTGTTCCACAAGTTCTTGCTTGGCTGAGTGCTGCTTATTACTCAGAGATGTGGATGTGTATCAAATGCTGACATCCAGAGTTTGTTTTATTCTCAATCTGAACAAGGATATGCTGTAAGGAATATAGGGATTTGAACATGCTGCGATTTTGCAAGTTCTTCCACTTAAAATATGGAGGGGTCTGAAATTCACATTGTAGGAGCATTTCCACTGCAAGAGATAGCATTCAAAAATACCAGAAAAGCACACTGTATGATTTCTAAAGAATGTATTTGTATTCTATTGACAACAAGCAAGAGTTCTGGCTCTCAAAGACCTGTTACTCTATCTTCAAAAAGTCCACATCTATACCACTTATTAACCTAAATTAGTAGCACCTGTCTGAGCTTGTTAAAGACACCTGTCCACCACCAGTCAGTCAAACTCCAACTACTACAATGGGCAAGACCAAAGAGTTGTCCAAAGACACCAAAGACAAAACTGTATACCTCCCCAATGCTGAAAAGGTATAGTGGGCAATTGCCAAGCAGCTTGGTGAAAGTAGATCAACTGTTGAAGAAGTTGTTAGAAAATGGAAGAGGATAAAGATGACGGTCAGTCTCCCTCTGACTGGGATCCATGCATCATCTCACCTTTTGGGGTATCACTAATGATAAGAAAGGTGAGGCATCAGCCCAGAACTACACGGGAGGAGCTGGTCAGTGACGTGAAGAGAGCTGGGACCACAGTTTCAAAGGTTGCTGTTGGTAAAACACTATTCCGTCGTGGTTTAAAGTGATGCATTGCATAAAAGGTTCCCCTTCTCAAGTCATCACATGTCCAGGCCCGTCTGAAGTTTGCCATTGACCATTGTTGAATTAAATAATTATCATAAGTAATTCAATGCATGTTCAAGCAGAGACAAAATGGAGCCAATTTCCAGTTTAACATTTATTTTGAACAGATTAACAAATTGCAGTTTTACAGAGGAATTTTGCCCCCGTCAGTTCCTCTGTGGTCCAGATTTAAAGAAATCTGAACAATTAACTGATCTTCATTTCACAGCTTTATAGACAACCGGGCCTCTAGGCGTTTCTAATCTCTCCAATCAGAACATTTTCATACAGTGTCTTCGCTCTTATTTGCTGTCAGAGAATCCTGGAGTCAGAAGATCAGTCGTCTCTGTTCTGGGTCAAAGGTTCATTATAAAGATTTATGGTTAAATGGCTATCTGCTTCTCTAAAAACTTTTCTCCCAGTTTCTTATCTAAACATCCTGCTTTTACAGCTTGCAATAAAACTCACCCCAGAGTTTTATGACTTAAAAGCTTAGCCCCATAAACCATACTGACAAACATCTCTTTACCATCATGCAAGCTAATTAAAACAGACTTTTACTTTCTGAATACTAACCAAAGACTATACAAACATATTCAATACGAGACCGTTGCACAAAGTAGCCCCAAAAAATATGAGTCACGACAATTCCCTCTTTCAATCTTTTTTTAAAAATAGATTGATATCTCCTCTATACGTACGTGTTTAGAACTTAAGATCAAAACCTGTAAAGCATTTTGAGAATGCAAGAAATCAAATCCAAGAAATTTCATCAGTTTACTAAAATTCAAAACACAAACTATTAAAGTACCTTTTTTAACCTTAACTCCCATTAAAAAATGTAAATCTGTTAATCATAGATTCACCCTCTTTTGGCATTAACCAAAAAATTTATTTTAACAATTCCCACAAACTAAATTCAAAAACCCAAAATGTATAGGAATGTCTTACATGTGAAGAGATAATTAAATCTGACTTGATACATGTTAATACTGTGGAAGAAGCTCAGAAAATCCATGAACATAGACATTATTACTATGTTATATTCTGAAATAAATCAAACTTAAAGTGGGAAGAACCCTGTGAAACAGAAAAAAATAGTTAGAAGTAACATTTTTGTTCTTTTAAAAGTTCATATCTTCTCTTCCGCACCGCTGGCATTCCGTCCAAGGCTGCTGGGAGCTGCATTCAGTAAATGTCTTTAAAGGAACTGTCTTTTCCACATGAAATCACAATCAAATGATTACAATAATAATCCCTCTTTAATGGGAAATTACTCCCGTAATTGACCATTCCCAAACACAGCCACTTCATTCAGGTGCAGGAAGATGCGATCTGATGCCATTAAGAAGACCTGGTATGGAATCAAATGATTAATTTAACATTTACTCATTATTTCTAAATTCTTCCTTACAGCTTAACAAAACCCATAGCATGTGTCATAATAGCCAGAAATATATCCCATAAGTACGCAAAACTAACTTAGTTAGCCTGAGTTTTTCACACTTTAGCTGTCAGACCCTGTAAATTTTCCAAGTATAAATTAACAAAAACTAAACCTATAAATTTAAAGTGTCCAATTTATCTTCTTTCTCCAAACCTGAGCATGGGACCAGAGCCAGGTTTTCCCATCCAGCACCGACAGGCCTGTCCTACTGGGGCAGCAGCTCTGTGCTCTCCCCATTCTCCTCAGTGCCTGCTGTGGATAAAGCCAAGAACGTTTGTTAATCTCAGCAAATTGTCTCCTGCATTGTTGTGAAAGGCAGTTATGACAAGTTTCCACAGATAAGCAGACCAGACATTTCATCCAGTCCACACAAGCCTTTGGAGTGCGTCAACAATGGAGAAACAGCCATTCACGTCCCATGCCCTAATTTGGCAAATCAATATAATGTTATTTAGTTTTAGCAAACATGCCCAGACTTGGTAGATCTATGGTCTGATCACAAATACAATCAAAAGTATAGAAAAACGCAGGTTAACCTCTATCAGTCAGTCTTACCCACTCTGCAAATTCTTCCATCACCCCCACAACTTCCTTCCTGGGCTATACATTTCAGTGTCAGCAGTCTCCAATTCCTTGAGGTGAGAAAAATATCTTAAAATTAATCAGTAAGATCAGTAGGCTCTATGTTGATGTCCTGCAAAATATGGTGTCTGAAAGCAAACATAACTCTTATGTCATAATGTCGATTCCTCAGATATAAACTGCATTGATACCATTCACTAATTCTTTTCTTCAAAGTTTAGTGGTCTGTTCCCAAAGTAAATAGATAACTGAAATAAAATTAAAAAACAAAAAAGGCTGGATATTTCTGTTAGATATTGCTAATACAACACTAAAACATTGCAATAACAAAAATAAAGGCAATAACCATCTGCAAAGGTTCTATCCCTTTTTTTTCTTACAAAAAGTCGCTATGGAAAAGTGGCTCTCCTGGTTTCGCTTCACTGAGGTTGAGACGAATAGCTCATATTGAACTAAACCCCTTTGTAATCAGACTTAACACCACTTTTCCCCGACTCTGTCCCTTTAATCAATTAATAATTTCTGCTAATATAAGTATGCTACTTACATTGAGATAACTGTTGTTGATGTTGAAAAAGGTTAAAAACATCAAATGTTTAAAACAAAACCAGAGAACAGTACTGACTGATAACACAACATAGTTTACAAAAACAGTCTTCAGTTTGCTATACTTCAAAGTCTATCCATATTTCTAAAGAAAAATCCAAGATTTAAATCACTGACAAAACAACTTCCCTATAAATATTGCCAAACCTAAATTATATATATATATATACACTATACCGTTCAAAGGTTTGGGGTCACATTGAAATGTCCTTATTTTTGAAGGAAAAGCACTGTACTTTTCAATGAAGATAACTTTAAACTAGTCTTAACTTTAAAGAAACACACGCTATACATTGCTAATGTGGTAAATGACTATTCTATCTGCAAATGTCTGGTTTTTGGTGCAATATCTACATAGGTGTATAGAGGCCCATTTCCAGCAACTATCACTCCAGTGTTCTAATGGTACAATGTGTTTGCTCATTGGCTCAGAAGGCTAATTGATGATTAGAAAACCCTTGTGCAATCATGTTCACACATCTGAAAACAGTTTAGCTCGGTACAGAAGCTACAAAACTGACCTTCCTTTGAGCAGATTGAGTTTCTGGAGCATCACATTTGTGGGGTCAATTAAACGCTCAAAATGGCCAGAAAAAGAGAACTTTCATCTGAAACTCGACAGTCTATTCTTGTTCTTAGAAATGAAGGCTATTCCATGCGAGAAATTGCTAAGAAATTGAAGATTTCCTACAACGGTGTGTACTACTCCCTTCAGAGGACAGCACAAACAGGCTCTAACCAGAGTAGAAAAAGAAGTGGGAGGCCGCGTTGCACAACTGAGCAAGAAGATAAGTACATTAGAGTCTCTAGTTTGAGAAACAGACGCCTCACAGGTCCCCAACTGGCATCTTCATTAAATAGTACCCGCAAAACACCAGTGTCAACATCTACAGTGAAGAGGCGGCTGCGGGATTCTGGGCTTCAGGGCAGAGTGGCAAAGAAAAAGCCATATCTGAGACTGGCCAATAAAAGAAAAAGATTAAGATGGGCAAAAGAACACAGACATTGGACAGAGGAAGACTGGAAAAAAGTGCTGTGGACGGATGAATCCAAGTTTGAGGTGTTTGGATCACAAAGAAGAACGTTTGTGAGACGCAGAACAACTGAAAGATGCTGGAAGAATGCCTGACGCCATCTGTTAAGCATGGTGGAGGTAATGTGATGGTCTGGGGTTGCTTTGGTGCTGGTAAGGTGGGAGATTTGTACAGGGTAAAAGGGATTCTGAATAAGGAAGGCTATCACTCCATTTTGCAACGCCATTCCATACCCAGTGGACAGCGCTTGATTGGAGCCAATTTCATCCTACAACAGGACAATGACCCAAAACACACCTCGAAATTGTGCAAGAACTATTTAGAGAAGAAGCAGGCAGCTGGTATTCTATCGGTAATGGAGTGGCCAGCGCAGTCACCAGATTTGAACCCCGTTGAGCTGTTGTGGGAGCAGCTTGACCGTATGGTACGCAAGAAGTGCCCATCCAACCAATCCAAATTGTGGGAGCTGCTTCTAGAAGCGTGGGGTGCAATTTCTCCAGATTACCTCAACAAATTAACAGCTAGAATGCCAAAGGTCTGCAATGCTGTAATTGCTGCAAATGGAGGATTCTTTGATGAAAGCAAAGTTTGATGTAAAAACAATCTTATTTCAAATAAAAATCATTATTTCTAACCTTGTCAATGTCTTGACTCTATTTTTTATTCATTTCACAACGTATGGTGGTGAATTAGTGTGACTTTTCATGGAAAACACAAAATTGTTTGGGTGACCCCAAACTTTTGAACGGTAGTGTATATATATTTTTTTTAACACAATCCAATATCAATTCAAAGTACTTTTGCTTATATGATTCCTCTTTAAACAAACCCAAATGTGGTCACTTGCCCAAATATTCTTGATTGTAAACAATGAAAACTTTTCATACTTCAAAAACATCTGTCCGATTCTGTGAAGGGAACTGAACATAGTCAAAGTGATTTTTGCAACTAAAACTCCTCTTAAATTTTCGTAGGATACACAATAGTCTAATTCCCCTCAGCAGTCAAACAAAACAAAACAAAAAAATTCAATAAAAGAGGTTCAAGAGATGAGATTTCTCTAAACAAAAACTAGTCGCAATAAAATAAAAAATAAAAAATAAAAAAAACTAAAAACCAGCATTTTTCTTTTCAGTATCCCCCTTTTCCTCTCAGGCTTCTTTTTTATTTTCTTTTCTCCAATGATAAACACCAAATTAAATTGAAGCTTCTAGAGATGTCAAATACATTACCACTGAATCACGTTTTCTTTAATCCAGCTTCCCAAATTACCATTTTTCCAAAGTTCTAATTAATAAACAGACCGCAGTTCAGAAATCTGGGTCATAATCCAAATCAATACAAATATATAAATTTTGAGAGAGAAAGAGGAAAAAACAAAAAATAAAAATAAAAATAAGAAAAAATAAAGAAAATAAAATCAAAAATCTAAATAAATTGTCAGTTACAGAGTCCCCACTAATCAAATGATATATTATGCCATTATTCTAGGATCAGATCTGTTCCAAAATGTTTTAGGACCTGTAAATTTACTCTCAGCATCAAATAAACTAGCTAACAATCAATAAAGAACATCTGAAAGATTAATCTTAAACTTTAAAACTAAAACCGATTCTTATTTGTCAAAACAAAATGTGCATTCAGATATATGGTAAAAATTATTTCAATGTAGCTGCTCCAATCCCATTTTGCCTCTACACGATCAGAATAAATGAATTTAGAATTTACTTCTTACTTCCAAATTAAACCATCATTTCGATCACCGTGATATTCATTACTTTCTTAAATAAATCTACCAAAGACTTTAATTGTTACTTTCAATCCTTAGACCAATTCCAAATTTATCCCCAGCCTGTTTAAAAACAAACTGATTACTTAAAGATGACTCTGTGTTTTACTGTTTTCTTTTTTTTTTCAAACTCAAACATTCAAATCCCACTAGTTTAGAAAATATCACTATGATAAGTGTTGTTTTGCATGGTAAAAACATTCAATTTATAACGGAATTGAAATGTACTGAGTTACTTCTTGAGCCCCAGTTGAATTTTGATAACTCCACTAAGCCTTTAGTGTCCACAAAATCCTTAAGAATGTTCAATTGTGTAAATAATTTAACACCAGTCTCCTTTAGGTCATTCATTCAGAGACCAAGCTATATTTCTAAAGTCTATAGAGCCATCAGAAATAAGCCAAACATAATTTTAGCATAAATGATACTTATTTAAATCACAGACTCATTTTCTGTACCATTCAACACGGTGCTTATTAAAATAATTTAAACCAGTTTGTTGCTTTCCAATTAATACCATTTGCTTTTCGTTAAATTCTTATAATTACTACTTATAGCTTTATCTTTATTTAGGCCAACTTAACAACTCCTGCTTAGATCAATCAAAAAAGCAAAAAATCCACCTATTTAAAGATTCAAAAAATGCATCTTTTATTTTGACTATAAACTCCCTCTTTTTAATTTCAAAGATGAAATCAAAAATTAAAACTACACCAAGTCAGAATCGACTCATGAGTAACTGTTCTTAGTCATTTGCGTTTAATTGTAACATGCATAATTATCCCAAATAAATTTACATGCTATCCTCATAGTTTCGCTCTCCTCGTAAAACCAGTTAACCAAATTCAGCATGTACTTCTTAATCTTTAATCTCCGTACCGTAACAGTTCAGTTAAACATGAAACACCTTAAATTGCCCTTCGTAGAAATGTGCTAAACCATTGCCGAAAGGGAGTAGCAACCAAAAGTTATCTGAGCAGTTATCTCGAGGCCGTTTTACCTCTTAATTAACCAGAAAAATTTAACAAAATCCAAATTCGTTTAAGTCTTAACAAGGCAATCGTCTGCAGGAGTCTGTAATCACTTTCTATCCAAAATCAACTTTTAGCTTGCAACACATAGAACATGCAGTCAGTTTCAACCACAAACACATTGACACACAGAAGCAACCACCGCTAAGTTAGCACAACAGCCTATAGCAACGTGCTACCGTTAGCGTTCTTTGTGAAACGAAAGCTAAAACAGCACAAAACGTACGGCGAAAACACTCCAGAAAATCGCAACACACACTTTAGAAGATGACTTACCGCAATACCAGGACTTAATCCGCACAATTTATACCACTGTACCAAACTTTAATTCGGCACGAACAAAACATTCTCCTGTTCGTCCACGCGGAATGAAACATATTTTTCCAATTTTAGCCGTCCCGCACAGCAAACACCGATTCAACTACGTCCGTTACAGCCCAAAACCATTAACAAAAAAACACAACATTATAAGCGGTGGCTTTTAGACCTAATTAATTATTTTATCGCGGAGGTTTCAGACCAGTTTGTTTCAAGTTTCGTAGTCCGCTTTGAGAAATTTCCTGGCGCCGGCTTCCAGAAAACCCCTCAAAAGACTCGAACAGATGGCAGAAAACCGCCTATAACCACTAATTTATTTATCAAAACATATAGGCACAGCTGTCGTATGTTAGCCATGCTATCAAGCAAAAAACTCACACAGTATTAGCTCCGCCATAGCACCTAGCTTAGGGCGGCCGCTCTGATGTCCTGTTGTAAATGTTCACAACTAATTCTTATAGATATTTAATTTCAGTTATCCATCATATTCAGTTATATATTTATTTATCTATGTTAATTTATTTATTATACTCGAGTTCATTATTTATACTATAACATTTTAACACAAACGCAACATCACCAGCACGTCTCGCAAAGCGCCTGCATAAAAAACATCTCACACACACATATACAGACATGCGCAGCTCGTCACATCAAAACACCAACACAGTACTTTTATAACATTATTAAAAACTAACACCAACAACACTAACCTTAATCGGACCACACCAAAAATGCCAATGCCGGACCATTTTCACAATTCCCGTTCGTGGTGCTCAGCCACGCGTCTGGAAGTATACGCAGCCCCCTCCCAGGTAATCCGTTAGATTTAACAGAGGGCGACCCAGGCTCTCCTGTAATCTTTTTTCGATTGCCAGCCTGGGAGTTCCAAAATAGCGTCCTATTCTGGGCAGAGTGGCCAACTCGTCGAGTTCCGATCCGCACTTGTGGCTCCGATTTGAGTCGTTGAAGATATCGGTCCGTCCGCTCCACTGTCCTCTCCGTCCTCCCCGGAGAAAGGAGTAAGAAACTCCATCTCCCAGCAGGCACCGGTGTCTCTCTGCGGAGCACAAAGCAGTCGCAGTCCTGCTCAGAAGAGAGACACAGACCTCAGAGCAGCTTCAACACTCCGGGCATGCAATAGTGAATCTGCTCAAAACAAAAAACATATTTAACTTGCATGACAACATTACCCAATGTTAGATTAACCAATCAATAGAATTAAAAAACTACGCAACTCTGCGCAAATTGTCAATAGAGCAAATACATGTCCGTTTATTAACTTAAAAAATAACTGGATTTTTTGGTCCAAAACACTGCACACAGATCGGGGTCACCATCTTGTTGAATTAAATAATTATCATAAGTAATTCAATGCATGTTCAAGCAGAGACAAAATGGAGCCAATTTCCAGTTTAACATTTATTTTGAACAGATTAACAAATTGCAGTTTTACAGAGGAATTTTGCCCCCGTCAGTTCCTCTGTGGTCCAGACTTAAAGAAATCTGAACAATTAACTGATCTTCATTTCACAGCTTTATAGACAACCGGGCCTCTAGGCGTTTCTAATCTCTCCAATCAGAACATTTTCATACAGTGTCTTAGCTCTTATTTGCTGTCAGAGAATCCTGGAGTCAGAAGATGAGTCGTCTCTGTTCTGGGTCAAAGGTTCATTATAAAGATTTATGGTTAAATGGCTATCTGCTTCTCTAAAACTTTTTCTCCCAGTTTCTTATCTAAACATCCTGCTTTTACAGCTTGCAATAAACTTTACCCAAAAGTTTTACGACTTAAAAGCTTAGCCCCATAAACCATACTGACAAACCCATCTTTACCATCATGCAAGCTAATTAAAACAGACTTTTACTTTCTGAACACCAACCAAGGACTATACAAACATATTCAATACGAGACCGTTGCACAAAGTAGCCCCAAAAAATATGAGTCACGACACTACCTCCACCCGTGCAGGTAACGGAGCAGCCCCCAGCGAGGACACCCGGTGGCCGAGGAAATCAATCTCAGAGAGCCCAAACTGACACTTTGCTGGGTTGATAATCAGGCCATGAGTACTCAGGCGCCCAAACAACAGACGCAGATGCTCCAGATGTTTGGCAGCAGAAGCACAGGCAACCAAAATGTCATCCAAATAAACAAACAGAAAAGGTAAATTCCGTAACACAGAGTCCATGAGTCGTTGAAAGGTCTGCGCGGCCCCCCGCAGGCCAAAAGGCATCCGCAAAAATTCGAATAATCCAAATGGGGTTATAATAGCAGTTTTGGAAACATCCGCTTCATGCACAGGCACCTGATGGTAGCCCCGCACTAAATCCACTTTGGAAAAAACGGAAGCGCCAGCAAGCTGCGCAGAGAAATCCTGAATGTGCGGGATAGGATAGCGGTCCGGTGTGGTGACAGCATTCAGCCGCCGGAAATCACCACACGGCCGCCACCGCCCCCCCGGCTTAGGCACCATGTGCAGAGGCGAGGCCCATGGACTGTCGGAGCGCCGTACGATCCCCAAGCGCTCCATAGTTGCAAACTCCTCCTTCGCCAGGGACAGCTTAGCGGAGTCCAGACGCCGCGACCGAGCAAAAACGGGCGGCCCAACTGTAGGGATGAAGTGCTCCACCCCATGCTTAGCGACTGCTGCCGAAAACGTCGGTACAGTCAGATCCGGAAATTCAGCGAGGAAGCGCTGATACACATCCCCAACAGCAAGAACCCGGGGCAGGGCCACCGGTTCAGCCTCCCCCAAAGAGCAGGGGTAGGTGGAAAACGAGACAGGGTCAATCAAACGGCCATTAGACACATCAACGAGCAGTCCATGAGCACATAAAAAATCTGCACCCAAAATAGGCACTGCAACTGAGGCAACCACAAAATCCCACAAAACTGACGTCCAGAAAAAGAAACAGTCACTGACCTGGAGCCAAACGTACGGATGGTAGTCCCATTAGCCGCACTCAGCGGGGGTCCCCGGCCGTCCCCCAGCACATCGACGGCAGACGCAGGCAGGATACTCCTCTGGGCGCCGGAATCCACCAACCAACGCCGTCCAGACACGTCATCTGTGACGAAGAGCAGCTTGTCCACCCCGCCAGAGCCCACAGCCGCTACTGAGCACTGGTCCTGGCGTTTCCCTGAGCCAGAAAAGCACACGGCGGCACGCAGCGCTTAGCCTTAGCACCGAACCGCCGATGGTAAAAACAAAGTGTGTCCTCCCGCCGGCGACGGTCCGTCACCACGGCCACAGCGCCCACCTCGTCCGGCGCCGACCAGGAAAACTCAGGAAGCAGGGCATGCACGCCGCACGGCCGGTTGGCCAGCAGAATCCGGTCCGCCTCCTCCGCCAAACCCCTGTAGTCCTTGGTAGCAACCCGCGGCGAGCTCGCTAGCGCAGTACGTTCAGGAGGCGGCAGCTGACGGAGGAAAAGCTGCACAAACAAAAAAGAGGCATCCCCCGAACCGAGCAACGCCAACATGTTCTCCATCAGCTCCGTTGGCTTACCATCCCCCAAACCGTTGAGGGACAGGAGACGGTCTGCCCGCTCGGCATCCGACAGTTCGACAGTTCGACAGTTTGTTTTGTTTGCCTCCCTGTCTTGTGTCGTCGGTTCGCACCTCTGTTGGTCCGGTTTCTTTTCTTCACCTTCTTCCTTTCTCCCTTCTTGTCTCGGTTTAGTGTCCATGACGTCAGGAAATTGAACCCACACTAATCACTAATAAAGATTTTTCATACATATACATCAAGTGGCGTACTACAGCGAAGCTGTAATACTCTGCTTGGGAAAGTAAAACTGTTGGGCTTGTACTTGGTACTCAGACAGCAATTCTGAGTAGCAAACTGCTAGACAGGACACATAAAAAAAAAAAAAAACACTTTGTATAATCTGTCAACAAGAGAATCACCGGACGTTCGTGAAGTTATCACCATTGTCACAAGATTGTCACAAGGGAATATGAGATGTTTACAGACAATAGGTCCTTGTTTGTCCTTTATCACATCAGTATAACTAAACAACATTTTATCTGTTGAACAGCCAGCATCTTTAGCAATTAACTTTTGAGACTTGCCCATTCCTTGGGCATCAGGGTCAGCTGCTCATGCTGAAATGTTGGCCATGACTGTGTAGGACATAATTACATTTAATTACATTATTCTATTTAATGGATCTAATAAGGTACTTAGGTTTACTGAAAATCTAACATTTAGGTTTTCATTAGCTGTAGTCCATAACAACTATAATAAAGAGAGTCAAAAGATTAGAATATACCAATTTGTGTGTAATAAGGCTGAACAGTACTTAGGTTGATTTTTTGAAATGAAATAAAAATAAATTCTGATATTTTCGTTTATTGCAGTACTGAACTCAGATAAAACTCTCACAGCAATAAAAAATGAGTAAAAATATGATTTATGTGAAACTATTTTGATCTGTTGATGCACTTTTTATGGGTTGTTTTTGGATCAGTTTAACATTTTCTTTTTTTCCTAAATATAATCCCAAATAAACTGTAGAAATATCAAAGTATTTTCAAAGCCATTAAAGTTAGAAAAACTAAAACTTTAGTATGGTGTTTAATTTAAACTAATATGGAACTTAAGTATAACATAGAGGAACCGCTTCAAAAACAGGCCAGAGGAGGTATGAATTAAAGTAGAGGGGGTGAGAAGAGAGCGGTGGCAGTTAATTTAAGGCAGCAGTCCCTAATTGGATTTTACTTTGATGTTCATCACCAGTCACCATGGAAAGAATTAGCTTTTCTTCAGGGAGTTTTATCTTAAATATAGTATTATATTTCAAATATTTATACTTGCCCCTTCCCTCCATGTTGCCCCAAGTGCCCTTTTTTGAAAACATTTTTGAAGTTTTTTTTTCCAATGTGGTTGTCTAAGCAGTAACATGTAATTATTAATAACTGTTTAGAAAAATAAACTGATATGGTTGCTGACAGTCACATGATGACCAATAACCAGTGCTCTTCATTGACCTGCGTCTGCTTTGCTTTGGGAGTGAGTCTGTTGGGAGGTTTGTTCAGAACTAGGCTCTTCAACAATCAGAAGTAACATAACACCATTTTAATTTAGGTTTTTTCCCCATTGTCCTTGCAGCAATGGTTTCCTTTCCTAACTCTTCCCCACAGCCATTATGATCTAAAACAACTCCTTGAAGAATGAATTAGTTATGAATTACAACAACCCTTAATTTACCTCTGGGAGCAATAAAGTACTTTTGAGTTTAATTGAATTTAGATTCAGATTCCCCCCACCCCAACGTATAAGTGATTTGGCTACTGAGAAAACGTCTAACTGTCGGTTTATTGGGCTGCTACCACACTGTAACTACGCACTGCTGAGTCCATGACAGGCTTTGAAAAATAACGTAGCTTCAGTCGGTTTTCTGCTCTTTGGTTCAGCATCTATGACTTTTATATAAAGAAACGCCATTGCAACTTTCACCCCTCAAAGCCAAGGTACAGTCTACCTTCAGCTTGCTCTCTGCCCCTTTCACTTAACATTACCAGGTGCATACTCACAGCAGCAAACCAGATCTGGGCTGGAGCTGAGCGTCCCTGAATGGAATTAAGTCAAGGTTGAGCCCACATCTACAAAAGTCGCAGAAAAATAAGCCTAAAAAGACTTATCATAAGTTGATATTATTATTTTTTAAATAGTATTAAAAGTTTATACCTCACAGTAGTGTGGAGAAGATAGAAGATCATAAATGTATTTTATCTCTATACTCAAAAAATCTAGACGGGCTTATAAGTGACCAGCTGAAAGATGTTTTAACAACAAATAACATTTTAAATGAGTTGCAGTCAGATTTTCGTAAAAAAACATAGCCCTGCCACTGCCACTATGAAAGTGTTAAATGATCTCATATGTGCTTTTGACTCTAAAGAATATTGTGCTGCACTGTTCTTAGACCTTTCAAAGGCCTTTGACACAGTTCAGTCGGTCCTGAAACAGAGATTGGTGGATATTGGAATGTCTTCAACAACTGGCAAATGGTTTACCAATTACTTGAGTGGCCGGACTCAAAGTGTTCAGGTTGATGGTATGTCTTCAAACTTCTTACTTACACAAAATGGTGTCCCCCAGGGGTCTATTTTGGGTCCCATTCATTTACTATTTATATATATGATTTGTGTTAAAATATAAGAAAAGCAAAGTATAATTTTTACGAGGATGACACCATTTTGTATTGTTCTGCCTTATCCTTAGCAAGTGCCTTAGAAGATCTGCAATCTGCTTTTAACATCATTCAGCAGGATCTTAACAATTTGAGACTTTCATTTAACTCTGACAAAACTAAAATGATGTGCGTCTAAACTAGACGAGAAAGAAATTGAATGAGTATCAGTCTACAAATATCTGGGTTTCTTCTTAGAAGAAACCTTGTCCTTCAAGCATTGTTGTGGGTAAAACTGCATCTCACTGATGGCCAAGACTGTATTGTATTAACATATCTATGTAGAATGAAGCCAATGCCCTAATTATTCTCTCCCATGTGAAACTTGGGAAACAATGTGAATATGAGAATTTCCTGCTTTCCAGGCCATGTTTTGGAAGTACTGGAGGTTTTGCAAAACACTGGGCTTAAATCCCATATAGAGTGCCTAAAAAAATACTTAGAGTAAAGTTGTGTTTCTATTATGAAAACAATTGCTGTTTCTCTTTTAGTGCAAGAAAAATGCTTATACAAGCAACATTCCTATCAATACTGGACTATATTGATATTTTATACATGCATGCAAATAAATTGTCTCTGACAATGCTGGACTCAGTATACCATGCAGCTTTAAGATTTGAAAATAATTCTGATTTTCATATTCAGATTTCATTCATTGTGGGGCTGCACGTTGACGCAGTGGCTAGCACTTGCAGGAAGAATGTTGTGGGTTCGTATCCCGGCCCAGGGCCTTTCTGCATGGAGTTTGCATGTTCTCCCCATGCATGCGTGGGTTCAGGTCTAAATTGTCCTTAGGTGTGGGTGCATGGCTGTCTGTCTCTATGTGGCCCTGTGATGGACTGGCGACCTGTCAGATAGGCACCAGCCCCCCCGCGACCCCTGGAGGACTAAGTGGTTCAGAAAATGGATGGATGGTTGGATATTCATCATTGTAGCTTGTATGACAGTGTTGGTCAGCCTTTTTTGTACAACCGTAGGTTGGAACATTGGTATATTTTCTTTATAAAGCCATTTTGTTTAAACTGCCTCTTTACTCAAGCTCTCTCCTGACTCCTAAAATCTCCACCAGAAATTGTAATCTTCAATCATATGGGCAAGTCTGGTATGACATTCCTCGAACATGAAAGGTTTTTGGTGAAACTGCCTTTTCTGTTTTAGCACCTTAATCCTGGTATAAACTACAAAATCATTCTAAATTAGAGTGCTTACTGACAATGACACAGTTTAGAACAAGGATAAAGGACTACCTGAGTACTACATGCACATTTGCTGTTACTGAGCGCTGCTGGTGATTATGTTAAGATGATGTTAAATTGCTCACTGTTGTAGCCAAACTGAAAACCTTATATTTACTTTTTGTGAACTGACAGGTGTTGAATTAAATATTATCAAAATTAATTCAGTGCATGTTCAAGCAGAGACAAAATGGAGCCAACTTCCAGTTCTTAACATTTATTTAGAACAGATTAACAAATTGCAGTTTACAGAGAAAGATGCCCTAGTTTCTCTGGGCCAGACAAGATTTCTGACAATTGAATGATTTTCCTGTCATAACTTTTATAGACACTCCAACTTCGCCAGGATTGTAGGCGTTTCTTCTCCCTCGAATCTGCTCCAATCAGAACAGATTTAAACAGTGTCTTAACGATGATTGGCTGTCAGAGAATTATGCAGTCATAAGATGAGACGTGTTCCTGTTCTTGGTCAAAAGTTCATTCTGAGAATTATGGTTTTATGGCAACACTCCCAGCTTCATGGCCTTGGTTCCGCATACTAAATCTACAGACATCCTGTTTTTACAGCCTGCAATAAAACTTACCCAAGAGTTTTATGACTTAAAAGCTTATCCCAATAACAAATACTGACAGACAATATATTTTTTACAACCATGCAAACTATATAAAACAGACTTTTACCTTCTGAATAATAGTTTAAAACATATGTAGAAATAATACCACAACTCCCTCTTTTCAATCTCTTTTTTTTTGAAAATAGATTGATATCTTCTCTGTACTCTCCTTCAGGGTTAGTGTTTAGAACTTAAGATCAAAACCTGTAAAGCATTTTGAGAATGCAAAAAACTCAAACCCAAGAAATTTCATCAGTTCAAAACATGAAGTCTTTCATATGATACCACAACAAGACTTCCAGACTAAAATTCAAAACACAAACTGTTAAAGTACCTTTAACCTTAACTCCCATTACTCAAAAAATGTAAATCTGTTAATTATAAATTCACCCTCTTTTGGCATTAACCAAAAAATTTATTTTAACAATTCCCACAAACTAAATTCAAAACCCAAAATGTATAAGAATGTCTTACATGTGAAGAGATAATTAAATCTGACTTGATACATGTTAATACTTGTGGAAGAAGCTTAGAAAATCCATGAACATATACATTCTTACTATGTTATATCCTGAAATAAATCAAACTTAAAGTGTTAAGAAACCTGTGAAATAGAAGGTATTTAGAACCCTTTAAAATGTAATCCTCGAGTCTATTTAGTCTTTCCTTTCCCTAATTCTGCTCAGCTATTCCATCTTTCTATCTAGCAGACCCTCTTTTTTTATTAATGCAAACCTTAATACAACCTTAAAAACAACTGGAAATTAAGAAATCCTGAAAATTAACTGATTAAAAATTCTTTAAGAAACCCTCTTAGGCAGTGTTAACAATCTGCACTTGTGAATAAAATAGTTAAACAACCTGTAAAATGCAAGAAATTATTAAAAAGTCTATTCAGTCCTTTATATATTTTTTCTGTAGTCTTCTTTCTTCTCTCTCATGGTTAACCCCCCAATGGTGGCACCTGGCAGCTGTACAGAGCTGATCAGTGTTCCAGTTTTACTCCCATATATGCAGATAACCACTCTCTGAAATGCCAATTACTTCATTAATTGAGCATTTCCCCCAATATACACAAATCCACAGCTGGCCCCGCTTCCAATAGCTTCAGCTTCTGTTTCAGCTTGGTCAAAACCTTCTTGACCCTCTTTAGGTAGATTCCTGCTGATCCTCGACCAGGTTCGTCGTCGCCGTGGAGCTGCATTCAGTAAATGTCTATAAAGGAACTGTTTGTTTTCCAAATGAAATCACAATCAGATGATTACAATAATAACAATAATAATCCCTCTTTAATGGTAAATTACTCCCGTAACTGACCATTTCCCAAACACAGCCAATTCATTCAGGTGCAGGAAGATGCGATCTGATGCCATTAAGAAAACCTGGTATGGAATCAAATGATTAATTTAACATTTTACGCATTGTTTCTGAATTCTTCCTTACAGCTTAAAAAACCCATAACATGTGTCAGAAATAGCCAGAAATATATCCCATAAAATACGCAAAAACTAACCTAGTTAGCCTGAGTTTTTCCCACTTTAGCTGTCAGACCCTGTAAACTTTCCAAGTATAAATTAACAAAAACTAAAGCTATAAATTTAAAGTATCCAATTATCTTCAAATTCACCAAACCTGAGCATGGGAACAGAGCCATGTTTTCCCATCCAGCACCCGACAGGCCTGTCCTACTGGGGCAGCAGCTTCGTGCCTCTCCCCATTTTCCTCAGGTGCTTGCTGTGGATAAAGCCAAGAACGTTTGTTAATCTCAGCAAATTGTCTCCTGCATTGTTGCGAAAGGCAGTTATGACAAGACATTCCACAGATAAGCAGACCAGACATTCCATCCAGCCTCAACACAAAGCACCGAGCTCCCTTGCAGCCTTTGGAGTGCGTCAACAGTGGACAAACAGCCATTCACGTCCCATGCCCTATTTTGGCAAATCAATATAATCTTATTTAGTTTTACCAAACATGTCCAGACAAGTAGATCTATGGTCTGATCACAAATACAATCAAAAGTATAGAAAAACGCAGGTTAACCTCTATCAGTCAGTCTTACCCACTCTGCAAATTCTTTCATCACCCCCACAACTTCCTTCCTGGGCAATACATTTCAGTCTCAGCAGTCTCCCAAATCCTTGAGGTGAGTAAAATATCTGAAAATTAATCAGTAAGATCAGTAGGCTCTATGTTGATGTCCTGCAAAATGGTGTCCGAAAGCAAACATAACTTTTATGTCCTAATGTCTATTCCTCAGATATAAACTGCATTGATACCATTCACTAATTATTTTCTTCAAAGTTTAGTGGTCTGTTCACAAAGTAAATAGATAAATAAAATTAAATTAAAAAAACAAAAAGGCTGGATTTTTCTGTTAGATATTGCTAAAGCACCACTAAAACATTGCAATAACAAAAATAAAGGCAATAACCATCTGCAAAGATCCAGTCTCCAAACTCCCCATCACTTAAGTGTACTGGATCTCTATCAAGCTGGCTCAGACAAAAAATATCAAAATTAAAAACATCAAATGTTTAAAACAAAATCAGAGAACAGTACTAACTGATAAACACAACATAGTTTACAAAAACAGTCTTCAGTTTGCTATACTTCAAATTCTATCCATATTTCTAAAGAAAAATTCAAGATTTAAATCACTGACAAAACAGCTTCCCTATAAATATTTCTGTGGGACTTTAAAACCGTAGTGCAAAACATGCACGTCTCATTCCCTGATCAAATTGATGTGAAAGTAACCAGGTGGTTGCTTATTGTTAGAAATTGCCAAACCTAAAGTACTTTTTTTTTTTAACACAATCCAATCTAAATTCAAAGTACTTTTGCTTATATGATTCCTCTTTAAACAAACACAAAAAGCCAACTCCCCAAATATTGATTGTAAATAATGAAAACATTTCATACTTCAAAAACATCTGTCCGATTCTGTGAAGTGAATCAAACATAGTCAAACTGATTTTTTGCAACTAAAACTCCTCTTAAATTTTGTAGGATACATAGTAGTCTAATTCCCCTTAGCAGTAAAACAAAAAAACATTCAATAAAGGAGGTTCAAGAGATGAGATTTCTCTAAACAAAAACTAGTCACATTGAAATAAAAAATAAAAAATAAAAACCAGCATTTTTTCAGTATCCCAATTATCCTCTCAAGCTTCTTTTTGTTGCTCCAATGATAAACACCAAATTGAATTGAAGCTTCTAGAAATGTCAAATAAATTACCACTGAATCATGTTTTCTTTAATCCAGCTTCTCAAATTAACATTTTTCCAAAGTTCTAATTAATAAGCAGACCGCAGTTCAGAAATCTGGGTCAGAATCCAAGTCGAACCAAATATATAAAGGTTGAGAGAGAAAAATAAAAAATAAAAATAAAAATAAGAAAAAATAAAATCAAAACAATCTAAATAAATTGTCAGTTACAGAGTCCCCACTAATCAAATGATATATTATGCCATTATTCTATGATCAGAACTGTTCTAAAATGTTTTAGGACCTGTAAATTTACTCTCAGCATCAAGTAGACTAGCTAACAACTAATGAATAATATCTGAAAAATTAATCTTAAACTTTTAAAACTAAAACCAATTCTTATTTGTCAAAACAAAATGTGCATTCAAATATATGGTAAAATTATTTCAATGTAGCTGGTCCAATCACATTTTGCTTCTACACGATCAGAATAAATGAATTAGAATTTACTTCTTACTTCTAAATTAAACCATCATTTCGATCACCGCTGATATTCATTATTTGTTCTTCAACAAATCTACCAAAGAATTTATTTGTTACTTTCAATCCTTAGACCAATTCCAAATTTATCCCCAGCCTGTTTAAAAACAAACTGATGCCTTAAAGATGACTCTGTGTTTTAATGTTTTCTTTTTTTTCAAACTCAAACATTCAAATCCCACTAGTTTAGAAAATATCACTATGATAAGTGTTGTTTTGCATGGTAAAAACATTCAATTTTTAACGGAATTGAAATATGCTGGGTTACTCCTTGAGCCCCAGTTGAAATTTGATAAATCCAATAAGCATTTAGTATCCAGAAAAATCCTTAAGAATGTTTAATTGTTTAAATAATTTAACATCAGTCTCCTTTAGATCATTTATTCAGAGACCAAGCTATATTTCTAAAGTCTATAGAGCCATCAGTAATAAGCCAAACATAATTTTAGCATAAATGATACTTATTTAAATCACAGAAAGAATTCATTCTCTGTACCATTCAACACGGTGCTTATAAAAATAATTTAGACCAGTTTGTTGCCTTCCAATTAACACCGTTTGCTTTTCGTTCCATTCTTATAATTACTGCTCATAGCTTTATCTTTATTTAGGCCAACTTAATCAAATCCTGCTTAGATCAATCAAAAAGCAACAAATCCACCTAATTAAAAATTCAAAAAATGCAACTTTTATTTTTACTATACACTCCCCTCTTTTTAATTTTAAAAATGAAATCAAAAATTAAAACTTCACCAAGTCAGAATCGACTCATGAGTAATTGTTCTTAGTCAGTCGCGTTTAATTATAACATGCATAATTATCACAACAACTGTACATGCCCTCCTCATGTGATAAATTGAGCCGTCTCCGGCAAAACCAGTTAACTAAATTCAGCATGTACTTCTTAATCTTTAATCTCCGTATCGTAACAGTTCAGTTAAATGTGAAACACCTTAAATTGCCCTTCGTAGAAAATGTGCTAAAACATTGCTGAAAAGGAGTTGCAAACAAAATTTATCTGAACAGTCATCTTGAGGCCGTTTTGTACATCCTAATTAATTAGAAAAATGTAACAAAATCCCAATTCGTTTAAGTCTTAACAAGGCAATCGGCTGCAGGAGTCTGTAATCACTTTCTATCCAAAATCAACTTTTAGCTTACAACACACAGAACATGCAGACAGGATTAAAGCACAAAACACATTGACACACAAAAGCAACCACCGCTAGCTTAGCACAGCAGCCTACAGCCGTTAGCTTTCTTTTTGCAACGAAACCTAAAACAGTACAAAACGTACGGCGAAAACACTCAAGAAAATCGCAACACACACTTTAGAAAATGACTTACCGCAATACCAGGACTTTATCCGCACAATTTACACCACCTTACCAAACTTTAATTCGGCATGAACAAAAACAAGCTCCTGTTCGTCCACGCGGACTGAAACATATGCTTCCTAACAGCCGTTCCGCACAGAAAACACAGATTCTACTACGTCCGTTACAGCCCAAAACCATTAACAAAAAACACAACATTTTAAGCGGTGATATTTAGACCTTATTAATTATTTTATCGCGGAGGTTTAGACCAATCTGTTACAATTTCCGTAGTCCGCTTTGAGAAATTTCCCGGCGCCGGCCTCCAGAAAACCACTCAAAAGACTCGAACAGATGGCAGAAAACCGCCTATTACCACTAATTTATTTATCAAAACATATAGTCAAAGCTGTCGTATGTTAGCCGTGCTATTAAGCAGAAAATCACACAGAATTAGCTCCGCCATCTCCCCACCTAGCTTGCGGCGGCCGCTCTGATGGCCTGTTGTAAATGTTCACAACTAATTCTCATAGATTTTTAATTTCAGTTATCCATCATATTCAGTTATATATTTATTCATCTATTTTAATTTATTTAGTATACTCGAGTTCATTATTTATACTATAACATTTTAACACAAACGCAACATCTCCAGCACGTCTCGCAAAGCGCCTGCGTAAAAAACCATCACACACACACATATGCAGACATGCGCAGCTCGTCACATCAAAACACCAACACAGTACTTTTATAACATTATTAGAAACTAACACCAACAACACTAACCTTAATCGGACCACACCAAAAATCGGACCATCACTCACAACCCAATTTGCTTGGCTCATTCGCGCGTTTGGGGATACGCCGGCTTTCATCAAGGTAATCCGTCTAGATTTAACAGAGGGCTCCCCAGGCTCTTCTGTAATCTTTTTTCGTTTGCCAGCCTCGAAGAATCTTACGAAAGCGTCCTCTCGTAATTGAGATTGCCAATTCTCAAGCCCCGATCCGCACTTTGGCTCTCATTCGTTGAAGGGACCTTCATCCGGTCCGTCTGTAATCACTGTCCTCCGGAGAAAGACCAGCCCCCCTGGGCCCGCAGAGTAACAAACTCCATCTCCCAGCAGGCACCGGTGTTTCTCTGCGGAGCACAAAGCAGGTCGCAGTCCTGCTCAGAACAGAGAGACAGACAGATGAGCAGCTTCAACACTACGGGCCCGCAACAGTTAATCTGCTCAAAAAAAAAAAAAAAAACATATGTAACTTGCATGACAACATTACCCAATGTTAGATTAACCAATCAACAGAATTAAAAACCACGCAACTCTGCGCAAATTGTTAATAGAGCAAATACATGTCCGTTAATTAACTTAAAAAATAACTGGATCCTGGTCCAAAACTCTGCACACGGTCGAGGTCACCATTTGTTGAATTAAATATTATTCAAAATTAATTCAGTGCATGTTCAAGCAGAGACAAAATGGAGCCAATTTCCAGTTCTTAACATTTATTTTGAACAGATTAACAAATTGCAGTTTACAGAGAAAGATGCCCTAGTTTCTCTGGGCCAGATTTTAAATACATCTGACGAAGAATGGTTTCCGTGTCATAACTTGTATAGACACCAGCCTTTTGCCAGGATTGTAGGCGTTTCTTCTCCCTCGAGTCTGCTCCAATCAGAACAGATTTAAACAGTGTCTTAACGATGATTGGCTGTCAGAGAATTATGCAGTCATAAGATGAGACGTGTCCCTGTGCTTGGTCAAAAGTTCATTCTGAGAATTATGGTTTTATGGCAACACTCCCAGCTTCATGGCCTTAGTCCCGGCATACTAAATCTACAGACATCCTGTTTTTACAGCCTGCAATAAAACTTACCCAAGAGTTTTATGACTTAAAAGCTTATCCCAATAACAAATACTGACAGACAATATATTTTTTACAACCATGCAAACTATATAAAACAGACTTTTACCTTCTGAATAATAGATGTTTAAAACATATGTAAAAATAATACCACACAGGATATTAATCATAATTTCCCTGACGTCTAAATTTGTATTTAGTCGTTTTGCATGTAATAAGCTTTCCATGAGAGGGCTCCTAATTTTCTAGTTTGATATAGTTTGTTTGGGAAGTACTGAGTAAAAACATGCTCCATAGGTAAAGCAACCAAAATTACCTAATTGTCTCTAACTGTCTAATTGCCGTGACAAGCCGTCCCGACGTTTATAGTGGAACGTCCGTGCAGCGACGTGAAGGAGAAGAGGAGCCAGACGCAGCAAGACCAGATAGCACTTCAGGTGACCAGGAAAAGCCTGATAGCTCCTCTGGCAATGTGGTTGAGTTTTCAAGTTATTGTTTGCATCATTGAAAAGGGCCACCCTTCAGATCAAAAGGTCTCTGGTAAATCATTGATAATTAATTTATAAATAGCTATTTAATAGTTATTTTTGATAGATATAATATCTTGTTTCCAGTCTAAAAGGCTGGTGGTGCCCCATCTAAATGATTTGAAGGGATCATTAAATTAATAATTTAAGAATTATTAATTTAATATTCCTAAAATAACCAGATAGACCATAACTATTTTTTTTCTTGGTAGAATACACAACAACTCCATGCTCAGTTAGCAGAGTTAACTGCTAAAAGGTCTGAAGGAGCAACATCAGCAAAATCAAAAGAGGAGAAAAGACGTACAGAGACAGAAAAAAAATGACGCAGTTCACATACTGAAGCAGCAAGTCTAACAGCTGCAAGAGCAGTTAACTGTTATGTTGTCCATGTCACACAGTCCCATTTTCTAAGAGGAGGAAAAGGTCCACGACATGGAGATGGAAAGAGATTTTCCACAACTGATGAAACAGATTTCTTCTGCTACAAATGTGGGGACGATGGATATATAGCGGCTCGCTGCAAAGGTCCTGAGAACACTACAAAAGTAATTCAGAAATTACTCAGTGCTCTACACAAAGTAAGAAGGAGGATAAGAAAAGACAATAACATCTCAAAAGAGTTTGGCTCAGTCAAAAAGGCAACAGTGCAGGCTCAACAGACTCATCCTCTCCTGAAGAAATCGGTAGGCCCTTCAACAATGGTGGATGTAACTATTGAAGAAGAGCCATTCAAAGCACTTCTGGATAGTGGATCAAGGGTCACCATTATATTTGAGAGCTGGTATTGTCACCACGTTGCCAGTATTCCAATCCACCTTCTTAAGGATCTAGCAATATGGGGCCTGAGTGACACTGATTACCCATACATAGGGTATGTGGCTGTGGAAGTGGGGTTGCTATCATATGTTACAGGATGTTCAGAGACAATCTCAGTATTAGCTCTCGTATGCCGTGACCCAAAGAGTCCTGATTCGGTTCCGGTTATTATTGGCACAAACTCCAAAAAGCTTCGTTTTTTTTTTGGGAGTAAGTACTAAAAGGTAAAGAAAATGAGAGCGCACATTCTCTGCGAATTTGGGCTCAAGCTGCTGACCACGTAACACCAGGTGGCTCCAATACAGGTGTGGTTGCTCAGGTAAAGTGGCAAGGTCCTGGTCCACTGGCCATTCCACCTGGAGGAGAACATTTTGCCACCTGTAAATTAGAGCAGTTTCAGACTGTAAGTAACAGGATTCTGATGGTGGAGAATATTGAGACATCCAATGTACCTGCAGGTGTGCTAGTTCCTCCTGTAGTGTTCTATGGGGAGAAAAACAATGAGAGAAAACTGAGTTAACAATCACAATAACAGCAGATAAAATATATCTGGCGAGTAGTAATAGAACAGAAAAGTAGAAGAGAGAAGAAAAATGGTCAGTCTGTCCTCCAACAGTCTAAACCTATAGCAGCATAACTAAAAAAAAATAGCTCGGTATAACCTAAGCCACCCCAACTATAAGCTTTATCAAAAAGGAAGGTTTTAAGCCTAGTCTTGAAAACAGACAGAGTATCTGCTTCACAGACTAAAACTGGGAGGTGGTTCCCCAGAAGAGGAGCCTGGTAACTGAAAGATCTGTCTCCCATTCTACTTTTAGAAATCCTAGGAACTACCAGTATACCTGCATTCTGAGAACAAAGTGCTCTGTCAGGAACATATCTAACACTCAGATCTCTGATGTACCATGGAGCTAAATTATTAAGGGCTCTATAAGTAAGGAGGAGGATCTTAAACTATTCTGTATTTAACAGGGAGCCAATGGAGAGAAGCCAAACAGGAGAAATGTGATCTTTCTTTTAAATATTCATCAGAACTGCTGCTGCATTTTGTATCAACTGAATGCTTTTATATGCAGATCTGACACTGATAGATGTTAGTCCCCTTGACCAAGTGAGCCACAAAGAACTAATGGAGAGTCAACGTCTAGACTCTTTAATCAGCACGGTCAGACAACAGGTGAAGACAGGAAAGCATATGTCTGCTAGGAAGTTCCAACCCAGATGTTCGTCTCCTACAAAGAGAACATCCAAAGCTCTGTATCAAGCATAACCTACACTATAGGGTCTCTAAGAGACCATGTGGAAGAGAGGCGCATCAACTGGTTTTACCTGTTCAGTGCCGCTCAATGATCTTGAAGTCTCTGCATGATTATACTGGTAATCTAGGTGTGGAGCGTACCACAGATCTCATCAGGGAAAGGTTCTACTGGCCCAAAATGGCCTCTGAGATTTCATTCAGCCTATGTCAAGAACTGTGGGAGGTGCATAGCCAGGAAAACCCTTCCTCAAAGAGCAGCCCCAGTTCGCTTGCTGGGAAATTTAGATGAAGTTACCTTGGATACAAAGTCTATGCAATTAGTTCACATTGCCTTATGCACCGCTAAGAAAAATATCCTCTTGAACTGGAAAAATAAAAATACTCAGAATATTAGTCAATATAGAGATCTCCTTCTGGATTACATTGTTCTAGAAACAGCTTCTGCCTCCACATCTGATCAATCTTTCCGGTCTCCCTTGATCAGCTACATCTCCTAGTGGGGCGGGGCCCTTGATTTTGTTCTGTCGGACGCGGTTGCTGATGTGGAGCTATTGTATAGGGTTGGTGGCATCTGCGAGGGGTCCTTGGGGTAGGGTCCGCTTGCGGTTGGGGTGGTAGGTGCCATGGCTCTCACCTGGGGTGGGACTTTGGGTGGTGGCTCATAGTGGCAGCAGGCGGTGCTTTAGGGGGGGTGTGATGGCGGACACGGGTTACTGGCCTGGTGCTGTGCTGCTTTGGGGTCGGTCTGGGCTGGGCTCGGGCTCTGGGGCGTTGCATTGTGTCACCCCAGTCGTTTCCTCCCCAGACGACTCTGTCCACCTGATCCTTCATTATACCATTCACATAGGGCTTTCGGTTGTGGGCACGTCACTGGGGAGGAGTTTCCGTCTTCGCTATCCGGTGGCGGCCTGGGTCCCAATTTTAATTGTACAACTTAGACACTTTAAATCGCAACATTTACATGAGACACACACGTAGGGACATGCCGGTTGGTATACCTCAACCCTGGAGGCGGAGCCCTTTAAAGAGCCTCCCCTCTGGTGCCGGTACCCAATGCTTAACTGCATCTAGACACGGAGGTCCCGGGGTTGGAGATGTGGGTGCCTGGCAGCATTCTCATGTCCCACCCCTCTGTTTTAAGTGCACATTAGAACAACATGCAACAACACCACATTCGAGCAGGGGGAGAGAGGCTGGGGCTCTTTCCACGCCCCTGTTCGTTTGACCATCAGGGGTTGGAGTCCGGGGGGTATATTAGGCCATCTGGTTGGGGACCTGGGCTGGTGGGCTACTTTTGCCATGGTGGGTGCTTTGGCGGTCTGCGCTTCCCAATCCCGGTGGGCAGGGGGTTCGTCTCCCAGGTGCAGGTTGCCCTATTAGGGGCATCTGTCCCTGAGCCTGCAGTATAGTTTATATATGGGGTCTTTTAATGAGTGCACAGCGTCCTTTTTTCGAGTGTCCTGTGTTGGTGAGAATACAGTATGTGTGCTTAAGAGGGAGGTTACATATGATTGTCTCTGTTTGTCTATGTCTACTTGTCTGGCTGGGTCTTTGGCTGCCCTCTGGCATGGCACATCTCAGGCCACACATCCAGTGGGGACTTTTTACCCTCCGTCACTCCCTGTCAGTGACGGATGCCCATGCCCGCTGGTCATTGATGGCTCTCAATGTCTGGGGCTGGGGGCCCGTATGCGGCCCGGCTCGGTCCTGGTGCATGTCTGGCTGGTCCTGGGTCGGCCGGTGTGTTGGGCGGCTGGTGTTTCAGGCCAAATTAATACCCATGCCCCGGCTCTATAAGGCAAAGAAAACCAAAATCCTTGAATTTGTGATACAAAAATAGCTCTGAATAAAAAAAGGCTGAACAGAAGCGCTTGTCGACCACCAGAGATAAAGAACAGTCTGGTATGAACAGGTGGAGCAGCGGATAGAAAGTGATTTTCCTGACTGCACCGCTCCCGTGGCTGGTGTGAATCAGGCGTAAGCGTCTGGGCTAATTGGTCACAACATACATTGCATTTACAGAGGTGTAGATGCACACAAGTTAAGTCTATCAATATAAGTTGTTAATTATTCAAAGTAAAAAATGGTTATCCTTACTTAGATGCAACAGCAAGTACTATGCAGTTGAATGTTTCATAAACAGAGAGCCCAGATATCTGGATTGAACCTGTCCCTCATTCCAGAAGCGGACATGCACATCCAACTGTTTTTTTACTACACTCGTTGAGACTTTCATCAAACAACAGAACGGTGTCCAAAGTCAACGATTTGTTGACTTTGGACTCCAATTCCTTTTTAATGTTAATTAATTGCGAATTTTGAAAATAAGAACTGTGAGCTTTTTTGCGAGATCAGTTAGTGAATAAAAACTGTGAGCTTTTCATTGAGATCAGTTAGTGTTTTTACCTGCTTGTCCTTACATTGTTGTATTGTCTTGATTATTGTCTTGAATTGTTTTCTTGTATTTTAATCATCAAAATGATTTATGCTGTCATGTATGCTAATCATGTAAAGCACCTTGAATTGCCTTGTGTTGAAAGTGTGCTATGCAAATAAAATTGCCATTGCTTGCCTTGCCTAGAGCTTTGACTTTTGCCCAAAAATCATATTTGAAGTTTGTTCGTTCATTAAAGGAGTCATAACCTAGTATTATCTTGGATACCCACGTTCTATTATGGTGTTTCAGGCCTAATAAAAAATAAAAGTGGAAAAAAATTGAAAAAAATAAATAAATAATTAAACAGGAGCTCCTCAGACCCTTATTTCTGAAGGCATTATTGTCTTCCGAGATCTGATGCGATATTTTGGCTCTCATGAACGGTCCTTTTAATGATGCAAATGAGGGCGCGTTGATTGGTGGCACTAAGGATGGGGGTTGACACCGCAGGTAACGTTTTAGCATATCATTATGTCCAACATACTCCCGGTAGCATACAATAGCCGCATTAGCTGTTAGCTGCCATTTATTACACACAGTAGAGCAATAAAAACACAGCATTACCGTTTCAATTGCAGGCAAGTCTCGGATTGTTGGAATGGCCCCTTTTTCCAAATGGATCTTCGATGCCAACTTTGCCTGATATTGTCCCAAATTAGTGAATGATTCCGACGTAAAATATTTTGCACACACCTAAGCCAGTGGGAAGAGTTGTATGAATCGCCCCATTCTAAATGAATGTAATCCACTGATCCCTGATAGCTTGGTCCGTTTTTGGGAGAGAAAAACATTTCCATGTTGATTCTGGCAGTCAATAACAGAGCAACTCACATGTGCACCACGTTTCTGCATCTTTCACGGTCGAGTTCGTAGTTCGAATCGGAACTCAGTAATGGGGGCGCTAGTCTGAATATGAGGGGGAGAGGGACAGGCTTCCTGAATGATAGGTCTGTGGTGTCCATATATTGTATATCCTGCTGACTTGACGTCCAGAAATTGAAATCTCGTATTTACACTCCAGCAGGCATTGAATGAATGTGGTTCAGACTCCCATAATGCATGTGACTCTCTTTAATTTTTATAGGTTTCTTAACACCTTCTATTTCACAGGCTTCTTAACACCTTTAAGTTTGATTTAATTCAAAATGTTAACAGACTGCCAGTTGTGATTTTTCATCATGGTGTGGCTAAAAATCTGCATTGTTTTTCTCTGGGGCCTCCTCCATAGTGTTAGAATATAATAGAACCTTAAATCAAATTTAGACACACCCCTTCTTATCAATAACCACCACCCAAAAAAAAAGTACAACACTTGGTTCTGAAAGAGGTTGTGTATGGTCCATATTTGGTGACCAATGTTGCACATTCATTCCAAATAATACAGCCTTAGAAGGAAAATTAACTAAAGCATGGGAGGTCCGAAGAGGGTAATTCATTCGTTCCAACACAAGGGATTTGAAGTAAAAACAATCTTAAATTTGTACCAGGCTTTTAAAACAGTCATAAATACCAAGTTGTGTTTAGAGAAGTAGAAGAAATTGCAGCAACAGGAAGAAAGATAGTTTAGGTCAAGACCCCTATAAAAGCGGGTGTCCGTAAATCATTTTGGGGGAGAACCAGACTGGGGGAGTATATGATACTTTGGCACACAATGAGTGTTTATGTCCTGGGAGTGACCATGTCATGTGATTCTTCTTTTCTTTGTGTTCAATAAAAAGAGATGAGCCCTGTTAGTCAGTGTGTTTTTTTAGAAACAGTTCATCTAAAAGAAAAAATACACTACTCCCAATAATTCAGGGATATTATTTACATGAGCGCTATTGCTATTTGGTCTTTTTTAATGAAATAAGTAAAAGTGTCCTTTGATATTACTAATAACCAATGAGAAAAAACAACATTTTCATTAGCATAATATTAATTACTCCAAAAATGTATACAATAACAGGGGTAGCCACAGATAAGAAAAGTTGACTATGTCAGTAGGTCAGTAGTAAGATAGCGGAACAAAAGCACTAAATGACGCCCTTCATAACTTTCACTTAACCCAACACATTAACGAGCCAACGCACAACCGAGGACACACTCTGGACCTACTTATTCGTAAAGACTTAAATATCTTTAGCATTGCTGTAACTAATATCGCATTATCTGACCATTTCTGCATCTCATTTGAAAGCACGATCCAAGCCATCATACCTAATCAGAGTAAAACCACTGTTAAAGACCGCTTCCTTAAAGGAAACTCAGCTGAAAACTTTAAACTGATGTACACTCCTACCTGACCAACATCCACCAACACATATTCTGTGACAGATGACTTTATTTCCAAAATCTCAGACATGATGGATGAGATTGCGCCAATTAAGGTTAAAACTGTCTGTAGTAAAAAGAAATATCCGTGGAGAAATGATCCACTGGTATGTAATGAAAAAAGGGAGCGCTGGCTTGCCGAGAGGAAATGGCGGAAATCTTGACTCCAGGTTCATTATGATATATATTAAGAGAGACTGAACAAGTATCAAGCAACCTTAAAGGGTGCAATGGAATCATACTTTTCTGAGATTATTCCCAGAAACAAAAATAATGCTCGGACATTATTTGCTACAGTGGGCCACCAGGGCATGTAATGAATTTGCCAGCTTCTTTACTGAAAAGATCTCGAACATCTGAAGATCAATCAGTACATTAGTTTCATTCCCAATACTAACTATGAGCCCAATTAACAGCAACGCAGAGAAAATGACTAATTTCTGAATAATACATCAATCAAGCTTTGATGAAATTATTGAGAAACTAAGCTCTGCCACCTGCTGCTTAGATATCTTACCAAAAAGTTTTATACATAATATAAACGACTTAGGGCTAATTGCACATTCTTCTCTTATTCCAAAAGTTATATTTCTTGTTGATGTTAGTCCTTGGTTTCAAGGAGACATAACTGTAAATATCAGGATAGAACATTATCACTGAAAAAAATTTTTTATCAGATGCCAAATTTTCTAAGGTACAGTATGAAATGACAAAAATGTCTCATGCTCCTTACTAGCCTCATGATGTTGTCCTGAGGCAATGCGTTCCACTTTTCCACAAGTGCTACACACAGTTCTGCCAGGTCACGTGGGGGTGAGGTACGAGCATCCAGTCTTTGCTTCAGCTGGTCTCACACGTGCTCTTTGGGGTTCAGGTCGGGACATTGCTGGCCATACCATATGAGGCACTCAGACTTCCTGAAGTCGATAATGCTCTAGCACGATGTATTGGAGAATTATAATCCATGAACAGAGAGTTGGGGGTGTGCTGGTGGATTTGGGGGATGATGATGGGTTCTATGATATCTATAAGGTAAGAATATGCAGTAACTCAGCCATTTACAATAACCAAATCATTTTTTACATGTACGGCACACTGTATACAGTTAGATCAATATGTAGAAAACACAAAATGAGGTGTCAGTCAACACAATACAATTGCCTCCCTGTCCCCAAAATCTCTAAAGTGAATGAAACTCCACATGTATGACATCCATTGAGTCTCTCACAATATCCAAATTATTGTGAGTAGTGTTGGTTTTCAATAGGACATTGAAAAGTGTTTTCTTTGCTTAAGTTGTATACACACCTTTATGCTATAAAGTTTCCTCTTTTGACCAATTTGCTTTTGAATGTCTTCATTAGTATTATTTAAATTTTTCAGCATAGGAGAGCTTAATTTAGTTTAGCATTTGTGGCATTATAAATATTGAGTTTGGGCATAACATTTTTGAAAACCCATAAAGTTACACTGCTACTTGAAAAACTTAGAAGTTGTTCATGTATTATAGCACTTGAAATAGTACAAAGCATTGTTTTGTCACAAAGCTAGTAATGAAACATTGGTCAGAAAAGAAGAAAACATATGTCTAAACTGAATATTGTGTGCCATTTGCAGCCTAATTAAAGATAAAATTACATATCTGACATATTTTGTTAAGTAATTCGTAAAAAATAATGGAAAATCTTAATCAGAGCTGGTCAGGGGGTACCAAATGTGCCAATTTTTGTAAATGGTTTTATTTTTCAGATTAGAAACTTTGCAGAGGAGTTTGCTTTGGGCAAGAGGCAGAATCTTGCAGGAAGCAGAAGCTGACTCACTTAATGCTGACCTCACTTAATGCTGACCTCAGAGGTCAGAATAAGGACAACATCATTGCCACCATTGCAAGGTGAGTGACTTTTACATTGCACATATAAATGATAGGTGCAATTAACTATTTAACTGTGTTTATGCAGGGGCCGACACTTACGTGGCACCCTTGGCTCCGAGAGAAGGAAGGCATCCGCCATACTATATCATCAGCAGAGAACAGCTCTCCTTTCTGAGGACATGTGGATTTACAGTTCGTCACATAGCTCAAATACTTGATATCTCTGTACCTACAGTGGTTCGCCATTAAAGGTGAAGGAGTAATTTAAGGATTAACTTTACAAGGAAGTCCTATTAAATATGAGATTTTTTTCTAATGCTTCAGGGCCTTCAACAGGACAGGACAAATGTAATTGTAATTCGTAATTTACACATTTCACATTGAATATTGTAAGGATTGGAGCCTCTAGCAGCTGGATTTCAGGGAAAATGATGCAGAGGCTGGGAATGGTGAGTCAGCCAGAATGGTTTATTTGTCCAACATTCTAAATACAGACTCCAGCACAGCTTCATATTCAGTCTTGCATACCCTGCTCCCAATAGGACTAAACCATCTATCCCAGTTAACAGGCGGAATCTCTGCTTCACCCACCGATTATTTAAAAAAATCTTTTATCTTAAGACGGATACCCCCCCCCCCAACATATATATATATATATATATATATATATATATATATATATATATATAAATTGCTTGACTCAAATAATTTTTATTGTGTTTTCATTCACAGGTGGAGGATTGTGATCCATGGAGCAATTGATGGCTACAGTCGAATGGTGGTCTTTCTCCGTGCTTCTTCAAACAACTGCAGCACCACAGTGTTAGACTGCTTCACTGATGCTGTTGCCCAGTATGGAGCTCCCTCTCGAATCAGAACAGACAGAGGAGGTGAGAACAACGCTGTAGCCTTGGTAATGAACGTTTTCAGAGGTTTTAATGGAGGCAGTGCCATCCAAGGCAGAAGTGTCCACAATCAGCGCATCGAAAGACTCTGGGGTGATCTTTGGCGTGGACTAACCAATGTCTACCATTCCCTGTTTAACTCTTTGGAGAGGGAAGGTATGATTGACCCCAACAATGACATGCAAATCTGGGCTCTTCACTATATTTATCTCCCAAGGATAAACCACGGGCTGGAGTAGTTTGCCTCACAATGGAACAACCACAGCTTCCGGACTGAGAGGCATATGAGCCCCTTGCAGATCTTATAAGGGGTTGTCTTGAGCAACAGAGGAGCTCTTCAACTGCAATGCAGGACATTTTTGGAGGCAGTGAACCAGGGCTCCTACTCAGCCAGAAGAACAAGCACCTTTGATTACTGTTGCTGCAACAAGTCGCCAAGACAAGCCAGATAAATTGGCAGCTATGTTAGATTGGCAGGATAGGACCCATGTTCCAGATGTTGACTTTAATATAGATAATGTAGCAATGTCAGAGATTCAATCTCGATTAAACCCCCTCAGTGGGTCCAGAAGAGAACATGGTGTTGGGGTTTGTCGTTATCTACTTGCCTTTCTAGAGTCTTTTTCATAACTTTTGTAACTGTGATAGCTGTGTATGTACCGCCCTCTGCTAACGCTGCTGCAGCCTGCGATGCCCTGCACTCTGTAACCAGCAGACTCCAAACACAGCACCCTGAGGCCCTTTTTCTGCTCTCTGGGGACTTTAATCACATCTCCCTGTCCTCCACTCTCCCCACCTTCACCCAGTATGTCACCTGCCATACCAGAGACAATAAAACATTGGACTTATTGTATGCCAACACCAAGGAGGCATAAAGCTCATCAACTCTCCCTCCTCTGGGGGGCTCAGACCACAACCTGGTTCATCTCCAACCTGTGTATGAACCTCTTGTACACAGAGAACCAGTTGTGAAACGCACAGTAAGGAAATGGTCGGCAGAGACTGAAGAGGCTCTGAGCAACTGTTTCCGTTCTACTGTGTGGGACAACCTCTGCAGCCCTTTGGAGGATGACATCAACAGCATCACAGACTGCATTACGGACTACATTAACTTCTGTGTGGACAACACCGTTCCAGTCATAAAGGTACAGTGTTTTTCCAACAACAAGCCATGGATAAATCCTGAAATAAAGGCTCTCCTCAAGGAGAAGAAGAGAGCCTTCAGGTCAGGAGACAAACAGGAGCTAGACGCCTTATGTACATAACATCGGCCACTGAGCTGTCAATGTTTTCTTGTACTGTCCCTGTCTTTATATTATACTATTATATTATAATAATATTATACTATATATTTTTTTTTAAAATATAAATAAATAAATAAATAAAAATAAAAACCTTTGTTGCAAAATAATTAATTTACAAGCAAATCCTTATATATATATATATATATATATATATATATATATATATATATATATATATATATATATATATATAAATTGATTGCAACAAAATAATTTACAAGCAAAACCTTTTTTTCTTAAAAATAATTAATTGTAAACGAATGAATTTACAAGCAAATCATTGAATAGTTTAATCATTGGTTTATTCTTTTTATTCTAAAGTACCTCTGTTCATGAAGGGCCACTAACATCATAAAATAACTAAATCACCTGTCTCGTGGCCTTTTTCTCCTTCTGTTTGAGGAAACATAACCTCAAAACTGATTAAATATCTCAGGGTATTAGTCTTGTTCTGGTAACATTAGTTTGAAAATGAGCAACGTTATTTCCTTCACTTGACTCTTGTATCTTGTGGTATTCAATGGATGAATGGTCCAAACATTTTCTATATCGAGATATGAAAACATGGAGGGAAGGATCAGTTCCAAAAGGAGAAGGAAGAAGTACAGACTTTTTAAATTCTGCCCCTGTATCACCCCATGCTGATCATGCTATAATACATGTATTAAATGAATCCAAAACACTAATTTAATAACTCTATACAGCATATAGTTTTAATATAAAACTATATATATATATATATATATATATAAAACTCTATATAATCAACTATTACAGAATTATATATTCAATTACTCTCTCTACAGACTGATACATATATGAATATATTTATCTGCATATATCTCAGGGAATCTGACTTATATTTGATCAGTAATAAATTGTGTTAAGTAAAATGCTATCAGCACAAACCATTAGTTGTATGAACTGACCTGCACACCCAAAATCAAAACAGACTTTTATAAAGATGAATAAACACAAAAGAAACAAAACACACTCACACATATATATATATATATATATATATATATATATATATATATATTTAGATTTCCTTTATTGTCATTGCACCAGAAAAAAAACCCCTGTAATTTACTGGCATAAAATTCCATTGCTTGGCAACTGGTAAGAAAAAAAAGGTGACATTAAAAACAGTAAAACCTGTTTATTAAAAGACTGGAAAGTGTAGCTATAATATAAATATATATATATACATACACTACCGTTCAAACGTTTGGGGTCACCCAAACAATTTTGTGTTTTACATGAAAAGTCACACTTATTCACCACCATACGTTGTGAAATGAATAAAAAATAGAGTCAAGACATTGACAAGGTTAGAAATAATGATTTTTATTTGAAATAAGATTGTTTTTACATCAAACTTTGCTTTCATCAAAGAATCCTCCATTTGCAGCAATTACAGCATTGCAGACCTTTGGCATTCTAGCTGTTAATTTGTTGAGGTAATCTGGAGAAATTGCACCCCACGCTTCTAGAAGCAGCTCCCACAATTTGGATTGGTTGGATGGGCACTTCTTGCGTACCATACGGTCAAGCTGCTCCCACAACAGCTCAACGGGGTTCAAATCTGGTGACTGCGCTGGCCACTCCATTACCGATAGAATACCAGCTGCCTGCTTCTTCTCTAAATAGTTCTTGCACAATTTCGAGGTGTGTTTTGGGTCATTGTCCTGTTGTAGGATGAAATTGGCTCCAATCAAGCGCTGTCCACTGGGTATGGCATGGCGTTGCAAAATGGAGTGATAGCCTTCCTTATTCAGAATCCCTTTTACCCTGTACAAATCTCCCACCTTACCAGCACCAAAGCAACCCCAGACCATCACATTACCTCCACCATGCTTAACAGATGGCGTCAGGCATTCTTCCAGCATCTTTTCAGTTGTTCTGCGTCTCACAAACGTTCTTCTTTGTGATCCAAACACCTCAAACTTGGATTCATCCGTCCACAGCACTTTTTTCCAGTCTTCCTCTGTCCAATGTCTGTGTTCTTTTGCCCATCTTAATCTTTTTCTTTTATTGGCCAGTCTCAGATATGGCTTTTTCTTTGCCACTCTGCCCTGAAGCCCAGAATCCCGCAGCCGCCTCTTCACTGTAGATGTTGACACTGGTGTTTTGCGGGTACTATTTAATGAAGATGCCAGTTGGGGACCTGTGAGGCGTCTGTTTCTCAAACTAGAGACTCTAATGTACTTATCTTCTTGCTCAGTTGTGCAACGCGGCCTCCCACTTCTTTTTCTACTCTGGTTAGAGCCTGTTTGTGCTGTCCTCTGAAGGGAGTAGTACACACCGTTGTAGGAAATCTTCAATTTCTTAGCAATTTCTCGCATGGAATAGCCTTCATTTCTAAGAACAAGAATAGACTGTCGAGTTTCAGATGAAAGTTCTCTTTTTCTGGCCATTTTGAGCGTTTAATTGACCCCACAAATGTGATGCTCCAGAAACTCAATCTGCTCAAAGGAAGGTCAGTTTTGTAGCTTCTGTACCGAGCTAAACTGTTTTCAGATGTGTGAACATGATTGCACAAGGGTTTTCTAATCATCAATTAGCCTTCTGAGCCAATGAGCAAACACATTGTACCATTAGAACACTGGAGTGATAGTTGCTGGAAATGGGCCTCTATACACCTATGTAGATATTGCACCAAAAACCAGACATTTGCAGCTAGAATAGTCATTTACCACATTAGCAATGTATAGCGTGTGTTTCTTTAAAGTTAAGACTAGTTTAAAGTTATCTTCATTGAAAAGTACAGTGCTTTTCCTTCAAAAATAAGGACATTTCAATGTGACCCCAAACTTTTGAACGGTAGTGTATATAAAGTATAAATTAAATATTACAATGTAGTTAGTCATTTTGTATTCAGCAATCTGATACGCAGAGGAAAGTAACTGTTTATAAATCTGCTTGTTCTGCAATGGATGCTGCAGAACCTCCTGCCAGATGCCAGCAGGGTGAATAGCCCATGATGAGGGTGAGTGGGGTCTCTGAGGATCTGGTGGGCTCTAGCTGAACAACATCTGTGTGGAACTTCATGGGGGGGGGGGGTCAAGTCCCAATCTACATACAAACATGTACACACATACAGAAATAAACATCATTAATATCAAACAATGGTAAATACACACATGCCTACATACACCTATACGACATCTTACAAACATACATACATACTTAATGGATGTGCAATCGTATAACATACATAATGCTTGGTCAAAATATATATATATATATATGTGTGTATAGGCCTTTCTGCATGGAGTTTGCATGTTCTCCCTTTGCATGCGTGGGTTCCCTCCGGGTTCTCCGGCTTCCTCCCACAGTCCAAAAACATGACTGTCAGGTTAACTGGTCTCTCTAAATTGTGGAGCGCCTGGTGGCCGAGCCTTTACCCATGGGGCCCGGCCGGGCTTAGCCCGAAGAGGCAACATGGGCCCCCCTTCCCATGAGCTCACCACCTGTGGGAGGGGCCATAGGGGTCGGGTGCAGTGCAAGATGGGCGGTAGCCGAAGGTGGGGACCATGGCGGTCCGATCCTCGGCTGCAGAAGCTGGCTCTTGGGACGTGGAACGTCACCTTTCTTGTGGGGAAGGAGCCGGAGCTGGTGTGCGAGGTTGAGAGGTTCCGACTGGACATCGTCGGCCTTGCCTCGACGCATGGCTCTGGCTCTGGAACCTGTCTCCTCGAGAGGGATTGGACTCTCTTCCACTCTGAAGTTGATCCCGGTGAGAGGGTCCGAGCTGGGGTGGGCATATTTGGGCATCTTGGCGCCTGTACGTTGGGGTTAACCCCGGTGAATGAGAGGGTAGCCTCCCTCCGCCTACGGGTGGGGGGACGGGTTCTGACTATTGTTCGTGCTTATGCACCAAACAGTAGCTCAGATTACCCACCTTTCTTGGAGTCCTTGGAAGGGGTGCTGGAGAGTGCTCCTTCTGGAGACTCCCTCATTCTGCTGGGGGACATCAACGCTCACGTGGGCAATGACAGTGAGACCTGGAGAGGCGTGGTTGGGCAGTATGGCCCTCCCCCGATCTGAACCCGAGCGGTATTTTGTTGTTGGACTTCTGTGCTCGTCATGGATTGTCCATAACGAACACAATGTTCAAGCATAAGGGTGTTCCTGTGTGCACTTGGCACCAGAACACCCTAGGCCGCACCTGGTTGTTGTGTCATTTGACCTGCGGCCGCATGTTTTGGACACTCTGGTGAAGAGAGGGGCGGAGCTATCCACCGACCACTACCTGGTGGTGAGTCGGCTCCGGTGCTGGGGGAGGACGCTGGACAGACCTGGCAGGCCCAAACGTGTTGTGAGGATCTGCTGGGAACGTCTGGCGGAGTCTGCTGTCAGAAGGGGTTTCAACTCTCACCTCCGGCAGAACTGCATACACGTCCCGGGGGAGGCGGGGGACATTGAGTCCGAAAGGGCCATGTTCCGTGCCTCCATTGGCGAAGCGGCTGACCGTAGTTGTGGCCAAAGGTGGTTGGTGCCTGTCGGGGCGGCAACCCTCGAACCCGCTGGTGGACACTGGCGTTGAGGGATGCTGTCAAGCTGAAGAGAGAGTCTTATCGGGCCTTCTTGGCCTGTGGGACTCCGGAAGCAGCTGAAAGGTACCGGCAGGCCAAGCGGAGTGCGGCTCGGATGGTCACTGAGGCAAAAACCCAGGCGTGGGAGGAGTTTGGAGAGACCGACTTCCATACGGCTTCGAAGCGATTCTGGTCCACCATCCGGCGTCTCGGGGGGAGAGGTCTGCCACCAACACTGTTTACAGTTGGGGCGGTGTGCTGCTGACCTCAACGCAGGACGTTTAGGGTCGGTGGATGGAATACTTCGAAGACCTCCTCAATCCCACCGACACGCCTTCCTGTTTGGAAGCAGAGTCTGAGGACTCTGGGACGGGCTCTCCAATCTCTGGTGCTGAAGTCAGCGAGGCTGTTAAAAAGCTCCTTGGTGGCAAGGCTCCGGGGGTAGATGAGATTCGGTCTGTCGTGGTGAAGAGAGAGCTGAGCCAAAAGGCAAAGCTCTCGATTTACCGGTCGATCTACGTTCCTACCCTCATCTATGATCACAAACGCTGGGTGGTGACCGAAAAAACGAGATCGCAGATACCGGTGGCTGAAATGAGTTTCCTCCGTAGGGTGGCTCTCCCTTAGAGATAGGGTGAGAAGCTCGGTCATCCGGAGGGGGCTCAGAGTAGAGCCGCTGCTGCTCCACATCGAGAGGAGCCAGTTGAGGTGGCTCGGGCATCTGGTCAGGATGCCTCCTGGACGCCCTCCCTGGTGAGGTGTTCTAGGCACGTCCCACCGGGAGGAGGCCACCCAGGACTCGCTGGAGGGATTATGTCTCCCAGCTGGTCTGGGAATTCCAAGGCGTTCCCATTGTTTTTTATTTAAGTTTGGCTGGTCCTGTGACACCAAAGCACAGAGTCTCACATGTTCATCATTTCATACAGCTTCAACCGCTAGAAGGCGCTCTATGCTTGTGTACCGGTATTTGCTACACCTGTACCACCAAGAAAATGAACACAAATGCCCCCAACGCATCCAACGGATGAAGTTTGACGCATGTACTTTTTGGCTTCCATAGCCTGCTTCTGAAAAAACAATGCATGGGCGGGGCTTCTTCTGTTGCCGTACGTTTTGAACAATGGCGGACTGTATCGAGAGTGTGGCTTGGCTTTATTTGCTAGATAATGCTAGACAACGTCGACTTCGGCTACATCAGCGCCGTTTCTGGGTTCACCCCATTATTCAGATGCGTTCTGAGTTTGGGGAGTTTAACCATTTGCTCCAGGAGCTACGTATGGATGAGGTTCGCTTTCAGCGGTACTTCCGTCTATCCCGTGCCCCGTTTGATGACCTCCTCGGCCGCATCGGAGCTCAAATCTCCTACCAGGACACCAACTACAGGCGCTCTATTCCTCCCTAGGAGCGCCTGTCCATCTGTCTTCGGTAAGTGTTATTTCTGATTTTTGAAAGCTGCTAAACTACTAACCCAGGAATTTCTCTGGAGGGAATTAGATAAAAAAAATAGAACAGGGTTAGCAGACGATTATTCGCACTCTCATCTCCTGTTTAAATTATTCGCATATAAGTAAACTCCCGAGCAGTTGTTTGAAATCGGTATTACATTATGTGCGTGCATACACTATGCATATTATTAAAATTCTACTGTTAAATCCACTCTTCAGATTTCTTTTTTCCCCGTCAGTTTATATTGTAGTTATATTTTCATACCTCACACTGAAACTGTACTAGGCTACAGATAACAGTAGAACAATGATTCCACATAAATATTTTTGATATTAAAATGGAAAAGAATCTATGGCCCATATTTTATTTTAATTTTATTATTGTTTTGGTTATGTACGTGCAGATTTCTTGCTACTGGTGACTCCTACAGATCCATCGCCAGCAGCTTCAGAGTAGGCATTTCCACTGTCATGGCAGCCAGCGGAGTAGTCAGATCCATACAGGACTGACCCACAACGGCTCTTTTAAAAGCCACCCAAAAATAACCTAAGAGCAAAGCTTCCTGTATATAGTGAACAATAAAGTTATTGAAGATGTAGTTTCTCCTGTGACTGTGCCTACTTTCTAGCTGCTCATCTGTTTTTCTTCTGATTGCAGGTAGTGGCCACCAGACTATCAGGTTAATTATAACACACTACAGGATTGCGAAAGTATTTTCTTTTTTCTCTGATGCATTTTTTTATCCTTAACCAAGAAAGTTTTCATAAAGGTAATAACAGAAAATTTAGAACAAGCAAGTATAATATTGAAGACCAAAGAAAGATAATCCATTCTGATTACAAAATATATTTAATTGAAAAAAAAAAAAAATATATATATATATATATATATATATATATATATATATATAAAATAAACAGGAATGTAAAGGAACTTGATTGGATGAAGTGCGGTGGAAAAGAGAGAGGGACACAGAAAGGAGTCTGATTCCTCCCCTGAAAAACATGCCACCTTCACTGAGTAAAAACTACTCTGTAGGCTCCAATGGTTCCAAATTTAACAGAACAGTGCTGTTTTCATATAATAATTTATGCATTTGAAATTTTATGGTCTCTTTGGAATGAGGTGGAATATTTTTCAGGAGAGGAAGCAGAGAGAGAAGGAAGATCTCATCGGGATCCTGGATCCGAGGAGCGGGAGAATCCTGTCTGGCCTTCAGGGCTTCCAGCATCTCCCGCTCGAAGTCCGACGGCTCGGTGGAAAGCTGTGGCCTCCACCTCGCCCTCTTCCTGACCGGGCCTTAAAAAAATACAGGGCAATGAGAAAGTTGCTAGATTCGATAAGAGGGTTTCACCAAAGACGTGTTGTTTCGGAAAAATATGCAAAAAGAATTCTATGTATGTGCAATTTATTAACACATTTTTGACAGATATTTGGTACTAAATGAAAAATACACATTACAATTATTGATGCGCGTATTTAATTTGTAAATGCTTTTTTTCTGGGAACCTAAAAAGATTTATAAAATGTTCAGTTCCAAAATTTCATACACACCTGCAGGTCTAGTTACAGAGGCAGGAACAGAGTGGCCAGATGACTCTGTAGGACCAGGGTGGGCAGAGGCAGCAGCAACAGAAGCAGGAACAGGGTGGGCAGAGGAAGAAGCAGAAGGGCCCGGCTGCTCTGAATAACCTGTCGCTGGAATCACCTAGGTCTGGTGATTCTGATTCCGGAGGGAATCCGGGATCAGGCTTCATGTCTGCTGGTTCTGTCATGGGAGAGATGAAAATTATTTCCCTGCTGCCAGTTTGCTTTGTGCTAAACTGCTGTTGTAATCAAGGATATAAATAATAAAAATAAGTAATATACAAACATCTATGACAGAAATTAGCAGACAAACGTAGTGGACCTCCTGTTGTTAATTCTGCCGGTGTGTGTGCGTTTGCTGATCAAAACCACAAACCTTCCGGCGCTGAAAGCCCTGCTGCTGCTTCTTCTGCCTCTGTGTTGTCGTACCCAACCGCCTGCTCTTCCTCGAAGCTCATGTTGCTGGATGATTGTCTGGGCGCGATGAACGGCTCGAGGAAGGACAGCACGGACAGGTACTTCCACTTCTTTTCTGTCCCTGCTTCTGAACCGTTCTTCATTCTCTCTTTTTCCTTTCTGCTCTCCTTTGCATATCTATCCCTTAGACTCCTCCACCGCTTTTTGCACACTTCCCCTGATTAAACAAAGGCAAACTAATAAGGGCTGGACATTTTTGAATCTGCTCAAGACCGTCTTTCGCTAGCTAACGAAACGGGCAATTACTACGTCGAGAAAAGATTTGATAACTTACCCGACACCCCGATCTCTTCAGCGATCTTCATCCAACAAAGTTCCTTTACATTCCTGTCTCTATATTAAGAAGAGGACTGATCATACAGTTCTCTGCGATTGCAGACGGCCACGATCAGCTTATCTTCCATTAGTGAAAATGTTTTATCCCACTTCATTCAAGATACGTGTATGGTGACATCACTACAGTGAGAAGCTCTGATTGGTTGCCGCACTACGTTAACTGCGTTAACTGCGTTGGGTCCGTCAAAAGTTCAGCTTGCTGAACTTCTGTGACGCATGCGTTGGTACGTTGCCATATGAAACGCAAGCGTCGTTGACGGAGCCAACGTACTCAACGCAACGCAGAGCCCTTAACGGACCTCTGACGTACTCCACCATATACTTGTAATCTTGCCGCAGCTAACGCAGACCAAATGTGCGGTGTGAATGCAGCTTTAGAGACAGATTAACAGGTAGTTAGAGACAGGTTAGACAGGTAGCTAGGAAGAGACAGGTTAATGTTAGTAGTCAGGTAGAGTGTCAAAAGCTAGGAAGAGATAGGAAGAGGTAGAGGAGCTAGGAAGAGATAGATTAATGTAAGCCAGGTAGAAAGTGTTAGTAGCTAGGTCTCCTAGTAGCTAGGAGACAGGTTAATGTTAGTAGCTATGCTGCTTTAGGCTTTTGGAGGACATTATTAGAGTCAGTTCCTACTTTCTCTCCTACTTCTCCCCAACTGCATGATGTGCTGTCAATTCAAGCACTGATCTTTTTTCTCTTAGTCTCTTCCTAAAGTAGGTGCTCCTGACCCGCCCTGCTTGACGACCATGACTAAGATGGCATTCCAGTGGAGGAACGTTCTCCACGTCCTGCTACCAACTTCTGCTTCTGCATCAGTTCTGTTGCTCTTTCTGTGTCTCTGCTGCCTTCTCCAAACCCCAGGCGCTCTCGGCAGATGACCGCTTATGCTGAGCCTGGTTCTGCTGGAGGTTTCTTCCTGTTAAAAGGGAGTTTTTCTTTTCCACTGTCGCTTCATGCTTGCTCAGTGTGAGGGATTGCTGAGAAGTCACGACGCAATCTTCTGTGGTTCTCTAATTCCTAGATTAAACATTGTATTGTAATAACTCTTCTTGTAAAGCGCTTTGAGATGACATCTGTTGTGAAATGGCGCTATATAAATAAACTGAATTGAATTGAACTTGCTGGATCTACTGAAGAAAAATCAGAGATTTGGATCAGGAGTTGTGACTGAGACCTGTGGCTGGTCTTAACTGTTTGACAAGTGGAACATCATAGGCAGTTCTGCAGAGACTGCTCTGCTTCCTCATCTTCTGCTACTTCTCAATCTCATCCTCAGGGACCACAGGGTCACCAGCGCTGAAGCACATGTGGAAAAGCTTGAATGCTGAGATGACCTGCTTTGACGTAAAAGTAAACATGTTAAATTTGGCCACTTGGTGGTTATGTGTCTGTATAATGCCAGCGTATTCAAAATTTACCAGCCATTTTATAGTTATAGTCCCTGGCCCCAACTAGGTAAGATTAATGTAATTCCTTAAAAAATGCAGATTATCTCTCCATCCCCACTCCAGCTCAAAATGCCAAAAGTTTGCTTAAATAGAATGCATTTCCATTACTCTGTGCTAAATTACTTCTCAATGACATTGATATTTAATTCCAAAGCTGAATTTAAGAACTGAAACTGGAAGGTGAAAAGTTAATACAGTTTAAGAACTGAATTTGCAAAACACAGTTTCAAGGCAAAGTAATTCATGTTCAAAATAGAAAATTCTGTTTCAAAAACAGTTAAAAGACTAAAAGACACTTTTGAAGATAAAATTGGAAGAAAAAGTGGGTTTGGTCACAACAGGTCATCTGGTCATCTGCATGTTTCAACATTAGCAGAGCTCATGCTTACTTTACCTAATTTGATTTCTAACAAAACAAAAAGAATGTACAAACGTCTGTAACCTCACGTTACTCCGTAACAGAGATTTACCGGGATGAAGGTGTGCCTAAGCGTTGCTATGGTAACAATTTCCTTGCCTCTTGTAGCTTCGCTGTAATCCAGGCAAAGGTATCATGCTCAAAGCTAATAGTACAGTGGACAAAAGTCGGTTATACTGTCTGGACATGCCTGTTTCTATTTTTATGAGTAAAATTGGAGGAAAAAGTTGGTTTGGTCACAACAGGTCATCTGGTCATCTGCATGTTTCAACATTAGCAGAGCTCATGCTTACTTTACCTAATTTGATTTCTAACAAAACATAAAGAATGGACATACGTCTGCAACCACATGTTACTCCGTAACAGAGATTTAATGGGTCTCTGTTGGCTGTCGGATGGGTTGAAATGGCATGTTGGCCATCGGTGTATGAATGGGTGAATGTGGCTTCAATGTAAAGCACTTTGAGTGGTCATTATGACTAGAAAAGCACTATATAAGTTCAGTCCATGTATCTGTACTTTGTAATCAACTGTGACCATGTTTACTTACCGTTGTATTATCAGTTTGAATGTTTAGTCTTATTGAGTGACGCTTTTACCCAAGTCATGGTCAGAGTGTTTTAATAATGATAGTCCATATCCTGTGTTACCATGGAGATGGCTCTTCGGACTGGGCATCCTTAATGGTCTACAAAGTTCACAGCTTTCTAATCAAAGAGAAAGGCGCCGTCAAGTTTGTTACTCTCACCCTAAGAGTCATATTTTATCAGTAGAATAGATAGACGCAACATTACTAGAAATAATATAAGATTGTTGTTTTAAAATTGAGACAGGTCAGTATTTTGCATTTTTTGTGATGTGATGCTGTCCTCTTGATTGATCTATCCGAATTGTAATAAAACCTCCAAACTTTAACGGAATTCTCTCTCATCCTTTGGTAAGTGTTTACTGCCACAAAACTATCTATATGTATGTTGTCGTGACTCATATTTTTTAGGGCTACTTTATATAACAGTCTCGTATTGAATATGTTTATATAATCTTTAGTTAGTATTCAGAAAGTAAAAGTCTGTTTTAATTAGCTTGCATGATAGTAAAGAAATGTTTTGTCAAGTATTGTTTATGCAGGAAAGCTTTTAAGTCATAAAACTCTGGGGTGAGTTTTTATTGCAAGCTGTAAAAGCAAGAATGTTTAGATAAGAAACTGGGAGAAAAGTTTTTAGAGAAGCAGATAGCCATTTAACCATAAATTTTTATAATGAACCTTTGACCCAGAACAGAGACGATTCCTTTTCTGACTCCAGGATTCTCTGACAGCAAATCATTGCTCAGACATTGTTTGGAAATGATCGGATTGGAGTAAGATTTCGAGGAGAAGGAACGCCTACAACCCTGGCAGGCCCGGTTGTCTATAAAAGTTTTGACATGAAAATCATTCAATGTTCAGATTTCTTTAAATCTGGACCACCGAGGAACTGACGGGGGCAAAATTCCTCTGTAAAACTGCAATTTGTTAATCTGTTCAAAATAAATGTTAAACTGGAAATTGGCTCCATTTTGTCTCTGCTTGAACATGCATTGAATTACTTATGATAATTATTTAATTCAACAACAAATTTGGTGACCTCGACGTGTGCAGGGTTTTTGGACCGAAATCCAGTTATTTTTTTAAGTTAATTAACGGACATGTATTTGCTCTATTGACAATCTGCGCAGAGTTGCGTAGTTTTTTAATTCTATTGATTGGTTAATCTAACATTGGGTAATGTTGTCATGCAAGTTAAATATGTTTTTTATTTTTGTTTTGAGCAGATTGACTGTTGCAAGCCCGTGGTTGAAGCGGCTCCATTGTATGTGTCTCTCTTCTGAGCAGGACTGCGACCTGCTTTGCGCTCCGCAGAGAAACACCGGTGCATGCTGGGTGATGAAGTTTGTTACTCTGCAGGACAATGGAGCAGATGGACCGGATGGTGCGGTCCCTTCAACGACTCAAATCGGAGCCACAAGTGCGGATCGGGGCCCGAGAATTGGCCTTCTCAACTCCGGACAGGACGCTGGCGGAGAGAATCTTCAAAGCTGGCAAACGAAAAATAGATTTTTGGGGTGCCTGGGACGCACTCGGTTGAATCTGGAACGGATTACTTTGGAGAGGCTTGCGCTTCCTCAAGCGCGCGCGTGGGCACCGCGAATTGAGTAGTGAAATGGTCCGGCAGTGTTTTTTTTGGTGAGCTCCGACGAGGTTAGTGTTTTAAATTCTGCTTGTACAAGGGTGTTTTACTGTGTGTGTGTGAGATGTTTTTTACGCAGGCGCTTGGCGAGAAGTGCTGGTGATGTTGCGTTTTGTGTTAAAATGTTATAGTATAAATAATGAACTCGAGTATAATAAATAAATTAACATAGATAAATAAATATATAACTGAATATGATGGATAACTGAAATTAAATATCTAATAGAATTAGTTGTGAACATTTACGACAGGCCATCAGAGCGGCCGCCCTAAGCTAGGAGCTAATACTGTCTGAGTTGTTTACTTGATAGCACGGCTAACATACGATAGCTGTGCCTATATGTTTTGATAAATAAATTAGTGGTTATAGGCGGTTTCCTGCCATCTGTTCGAGTCTTTTGAGGGGTTTTCTGGAAGCCGGCGCCAGGAAATTTCTCAAAGCGGACTACGAAACTTGTAACAGACTGGTCTGAAACCTCCGCGATAAAATAATTAATTAGGTCTAAAAGCCACCGCTTATAATGTTGTGTTTTTTTTTGTTAATGGTTTTGGGCTGTAACGGACGTAGTTGAGTCGGTGTTTGCTGTGCGGGACGGCTGAAATTGGAAAAATATGTTTCAGTCCGCGTGGACGAACAGGAAGATGTTTTGTTCGTGCCGAATTAAAGTTTGGTACAGTGGTATAAATTGTGCGGATTAAGTCCTGGTATTGCGGTAAGTCATCTTCTAAAGTGTTTGTTGTGATTTTTTGGAGTGTTTTCGCCGTACGTTTTGTACTGTTTTAGCTTTCGTTTCACAGAGAACTCTAACGGTAGCACGTTGCTATAGGCTGTTGTGCTAAGTTAGCGGTGGTGGCTAACTGCATGTTCTATGTGTTGCGAGCTAAAAGTGGATTTTGGATAGAAAGTGATTACAGACTCCTGCAGACGATTGTCTTGTTAAGACTTAAACGAATTTGGATTTTGTTAAATTTTTCTGGTTAATTAGGATGTAAAACGGCCAAATTTATTTGGGATAATTATGCATGTTACAATTAAATGTAAATGACTAAGAACAGTTACTCATGAGTCGATTCTGACTTGGTGTAGTTTTAATTTTTGATTTCATCTTTAAAATTAAAAAGAGGGAGTTTATAGTCAAAATAAAAGATGCATTTTTTGAATCTTTAAATAGGTGGATTTTTTGCTTTTTGATTGATCTAAGCAGGAGTTGTTAAGTTGGCCTAAATAAAGATAAAGCTATAAGTAGTAATTATAAGCATTTAACGAAAAGCAAACGGTATTAATTGGAAAGCAACAAACTGGTTTAAATTATTTTAATAAGCACCGTGTTGAATGGTACAGAAAATGAGTCTGATTTAAATAAGTATCATTTATGCTAAAATTATGTTTGGCTTATTTCTGATGGCTCTATAGACTTTAGAAATATAGCTTGGTCTCTGAATGAATGACCTAAAGGAGACTGGTGTTAAATTATTTACACAATTGAACATTCTTAAGGATTTTATGGACAAAAATGCTTATTGGAGTTATCAAAATTTAACTGGGGCTCATGAAGTAACCCAGTACATTTCAATTCCGTTACAAATTAAATGTTTTTACCATGCAAAACAACACTTATCATAGTGATAGTTTATAAACTAGTGGGATTTGAATGTTTGGTTTTAAAAAAGAAAACATTAAAACACAGAGTCATCTTTAGGTAATCAGTTTGTTTTTTAACAGACTGGGGATAAATTTGGAATTGGTCTAAGGATTGAAAGTAACAATTAAAGTCTCTGGTAGATTTATTTAAGAACAAATAATGAATATCACAGTGACCGAAATGATGGTTTAATTTGAAAGTAAGAAGTAAATTCTAAATTCATTTATTCTGATCGTGTAGAGGCAAAATGTGATTGGACCAGTTACATTGAAGTAATTTTTACCATATATTTGAATGCACATTTTGTTTTGACAAATAAGAATCGGTTTTGGTTTTGAAATTTAAGATTAATCTTTCAGATGTTCTTTAGCTAGTTTATTTGATGCTGAGAGTAAATTTACAGGTCCTAAAACATTTTGGACCAGATCTGATCCTAGAATAATGGCATAATATATCATTTGATTAGTGGGGACTCTGTAACTGACAATTTATTTAGATTTTTGATTTTATTTTCTTTATTTTTTCTTATTTTTATTTTTTGTTTTTTCCTCTTTCTCTCTCAAAATTTATATATTTGGTTCGACTTGGATTATGACCCAGATTTTTGAACTGCGGTCTTCTTATTAATTAGAACTTTGGAAAAATGTTAATTTGGGAAGCTGGATTAAAGAAAACGTGATTCAGTGGTAATGTATTTGACATCTCTAGAAGCTTCAATTTAATTTGGTGTTTATCATTGGAGAAAAGAAAATAAAAAAGAAGCCTGAGAGGAAAAGAGGGATACTGAAAAGAAAAATGCTGGTTTTTATTTTTTATTTTATTGCGACTAGTTTTTGTTTAGAGAAATCTCATCTCTTGAACCTCTTTTATTGAATTTTTGTTTTGTTTTGTTTGACTGCTGAGGGGAATTAGACTATTGTGTATCCTACGAAAATTGAAGAGGAGTTTTAGTTGCAAAAATCACTTTGACTATGTTCAGTTCCCTTCACAGAATCGGACAGATGTTTTTGAAGTATGAAAAGTTTTCATTGTTTACAATCAAGAGTATTTGGGCAAGTGAGCACATTTGGGTTTGTTTAAAGAGGAATCATATAAGCAAAAGTACTTTGAATGGATATTGGATTGTGTTAAAAAATATATATAATTTAGGTTTGGCAAATATTTATAGGGAAGTTGTTTTGTCAGTGATTTAAATCTTGGATTTTTCTTTAGAAATATAGATAGATTTTGAAGTATAGCAAACTGAAGACTGTTTTTGTAAACTATGTTGTGTTATCAGTGAGTACTCTTCTCTGGTTTTGTTTTAAACATTTGATGTTTTTAACCTTTTTCAACATCAACAACAGTTATCTCAATGTAAGTAGCATACTTATACTAGCAGAAATTATTAATTGATTAAAGGGACAGAGTTGGGGAAAAGTGGTGTTAAGTCTGATTACAAAGGGGTTTAGTTCAATATGAGCTATTCGTCTCAACCTCAGTGAAGCGAAACCAGGAGAGCCACTTTTCCATAGCGACTTTTAAAAAAAAGGGATAGAACCTTTGCAGATGGTTATTGCCTTTATTTTTGTTATTGCAATGTTTTAGTGGTGTATTAGCAATATCTAACAGAAAAATCCAGCCTTTTGTTTGTTTCTTTTTTGATTTAATTTTGTTTTTCTAAGAACTAAGTGTGTTGATGAGATATTGCGATGCTCCATCTTTATAAATGTTTAATTTACACATGAGATGAAAGAGACATTTATCAAATTGAAAAAATTGAGGAAGGCATTGCATTGATGAAATATATAATATAAATTGGATGAAAAATGAAGGAATCATTAATTAAAATACGCAGGGGAAGTATTAGAACAACAGTTTAATTAGACGTATAAGGATTGATTATTATTCCTGGTGGAGAGAGCAAACCTGTTGATTGGTATATTTTTACCAGAATTAATATTGAAGAAATTATTACTAGTATAACTGATTGAAGTTAAATTAAAATAGAGCCCACATAGGCAGTCTGAGTGTGGAAGATATTTAAATTCAGCATTCAAGGAAGGAGACTAATGAATATGAAAGTAAAATGTTTGAATGTAACTTGATTTGAATGAGCTGAGAGGATCGACTGTCTGTTTTTTTTCTTCTTACTCTAATTATATATTTTTTCTCTTTTTCTCATCCTGCAGCAGAAAACCCCTCAGATAAACATTCTTGAGATGGAATTTATGATCCTGGGGAGATGAGATGGGTGGGGGTGCGTGGGCTGATGACAATAGTGCCAGGCGCCCGCCGTAACGGCCACAGAGAGAAACATCTTTACGACCAGCGCAGAATTACGACTCTCTTGTGCTCTGCTCCCACACAGGGAGGCACAGGTGACTGTATATTTTCAGGGGTGAACTGGAGGCCACCCTAGGGGGGAGCATGTTTCCTCATGCTGAGCTGAACTTTCAAGGACAATGTGTGAATTCACTTGGCTGGCGTGAGATGGACAGTATCTGCTGAAGAAGTGATGATCAAGACTGTTGATTCAATGTCACTGTTGCTGAATTAACCACAAGAGTTTCTGTTTGTCTGATCGAAGGTGGCCGCGGTTCTACGTATTTTGATAACCCCATGTCTTCCCCAGGATTATCTCCGGGTAAAATACCACCATTTACCGGGAACAAAATTTGGCAGAAAAAATTGGGCCGATAGCAGGGGGTTGCTGGCTGGTGAGAGAGAAAAAACATTTTTTTTTTTCTTTCTTTTACGTTTTCATCCACAGGGATGTACTGAATTTAAGAAAGGATATATTGTAATGGAACAGACATAAGTGTCTTAAACTGGATAAATAAAATAAGTAAATTTAAGAATCAATTTGGGTGAACAAGCAAATGGATAGTAATCAGTTGAACTGTACAAAAAAAGTAAATTCTTGAGCCTGCTCTTGTTTTTAAATCCATTAATGAGGGAGGTGTTTTTGGTTTAGTTTTTAGGAAAAACAACGGTGTGTCAAAATAATGTGGATTTGCTCTTTCCCCAGGGATTATTTTTAATTAGATGGGTGAAATAATTTCTTGGCACAATGCAGTTGAATTAGATTGAAAAGGAGTGATCACAAGACCGGATCAAAAAACTGTCTTTTTTAGATGTTTACAAGCTTATGCCCCCAGGATTATCTCCAGGATTCAGCAGCACGTGAGGAGCACACAGTCTCCTCTGGTCACAGCTGCTGAAGGCGTCCACGGTACAGCTCCAGGTCGAAGGCGTGAGGAGTCCAGTGGTTCAGCAAAGTTCCAGATGACAGCTGGGAACACACACAAAGTGCAGCTCCACGCCAACGACGAACCTGGTCGGATTCTGCCTAAGGAGGGTCGTGAAGGGTTTGACCAAGCTGAATCGGAAACTGGGGCCACAGGCGGCGGGGCCTAGCTCACCCAGAAGGTTGTTTGGGTGGTGATATTACTCATCCAGTGTGATCTATGTGCCAATGAATGAGATGGGCAATTTGAAATTGCCATCTCAAAAGAGGGATCTACAGAAGAAGATCACAACTCAGCAATCAGCTGCACAGCAGGTTTTGACCAGCCCACATCGGTGGGCTAAGCTATAGGAAGCAAGGCCTGTCTGTGCATTTGTGTATATTGGGGGAAATGCTCAATTAATGAAGTAATTGGCATTTCAGAGAGTGGTTATCTGCAAATTTGGGAGTAAAAACTGGAACACTAAAAAAAAATAGGAGCCCTCCACACTGATCAGCTCTGTATATCGCTCTCCAGCTGCCAGGAGCCATTGAGGGGGATAAAATGAGAGTGAAGAAAGAGGATCAGAATACAAATATAAAGACTGAACATTTATTAATAATTTTTTGCATTTTACAGGTTGTTTAACTATTTGATTAACTATTTTATTCACAAGTGAAGAGTCGTAACACTGCCTAAAGGGTTCTTAATACCTTCTATTTCACAGGTTTCTTAACACTTTAAGTTTGATTTCTTTCAGAATATAATATAGTAATAATGTCTATGTTCATGGATTTTCTGAGCTTCTTCCACAGTATTAACATGTATCAAGTCAGATTTAATTATTTCTTCACATGTAAGACATTGTGGGTTTTGAATTAGTTTGTGGGAATTGTTAAAATAAATTTTTTGGTTAATGCCAAAAGAGGGTGAATCTATGATTAACAGATTTACATTTTTTAATGGGAGTTAAGGTTAAAAAAGGTACTTTAATAGTTTGTCTTTTGAATTTTAGTCTGGAATACTTCATGTTTTTAAACTGATAAAATTTCTTGGATTTGATGTCTTGCATTCTCAAAAAGCTTTACAGGTTTTGATCTTTAATCAATCCATTTTTTAAAATGGATTGAAAAGAGGGAATTGTGGTAATTCTGAATAAGGTTTAAACTTTTATCATTTAGAAAGTAAAAGTCTGTTTTAATTAGCTTGCATGATAGTAAAGAAATGTTTTGTCAAGTATTGTTTATGCAGGAAAGCTTTTAAGTCATAAAACTCTGGGGTGAGTTTTTATTGCAAGCTGTAAAAGCAAGAATGTTTAGATAAGAAACTGGGAGAAAAGTTTTTAGAGAAGCAGATGGCCATTGAACCATAAATTTTTATAATGAACCTTTGACCCAGAACAGAGACACCCATCTTCGGACTGCATAATTCTCTGACAGCAAATCATGGCTAAGAGACTGTTTGGAAATGATCTGATTGGAGTAAGATTGGAGAGATTATAAACGCCCAGAGGCCCGCTTGTCTATAAAGCTGTGAAATAAAGATCAGTTAATTGTTCAGATTTCTTTAAGTCTGGACCACAGAGAAACTAGGGCAACTTTCTCTGTAAACTGCAATTTGTTAATCTGTTCAAAATAAATGTTAAACTGGAAATTGGCTCCATTTTGTCTCTGCTTGAACATGCATTGAATTACTTATGATAATTATTTAATTCAACAACAATGTTCACTTATGGCAGTTTGGGGTCCAAAACCCTAGAATGCATTGCATGCAATGCAATACAGAAATTACTTATTGCGTGAAAAATCAGGAGGTGATAGCGGTTTGGGACATCTGTAACCGAACGCGAAAACAATATAACTCAGAGGATTTTAAATTACGCAAACCTCACGTTTTTTAAATAATCATTCTCAAACAATCCGTAGTCTCAGTTTGCTATACCAGCAATACCTGTGCAGGTAAGTAACTAGTTAAAAGCAGATATGTGTTCCTGAACAGGCCTAGCAGGCCCAGGGTCCCAAGAGCTCTGCTGCTCTACACATATGCTTCTGTAATATAGGCTTGTATTGGGTTTGTTCATCTCATGTCCATTTATATGCACAAAAGTCATCAGAATCTTTAATGCAATGGATGATTTATCAAAATATTCTCCCAGGGAGCACAACCCTGGATCTCGCTTAACATTACGTTGATCAGGGCATATATCTTGGCTTAGGGGCCTCCCAGGGGAAGAAAAAGTTCAGTTTAATTTTTATACTACATCCCTGAATGATCACTGAAGAAGAATCTGAGGGGAGAAGGAGAATTTACTATCCTTCCTTTGCGGCCTTTATGTTCACATTTAAATGGGTCTGCAAAACTTCAACTAAATATTCGTGCTTTTAAACAATATTTTAAAATGTGACAATCTTTCATTTTTGATGTATGATCTTGAGGTTTTATCTCTTTTTATGTTTTTAAGCATTGATGCCTCCATAGAAGATGGATCTTTAGGTATGCTAGTAACAGATGAACACAGACATCCAAACTGTAGGATGAAAAAAAGTTTTTGTTCGCAGATATAAATACATTTTTTAGATGTTTTAAAATAGCTGAACGTGCTTTAAAAAGGAGCATATGTGCAAACCACAGTTGAAACTACTGTTATAAAATGAGTCATTTCAGAACATTAGATGTTTAACTTTTTTAAGCAACATAATATTGCAGGTTTTATGAAGCAGTTATTTACTAATGTATTGGTATTATCCAAAAACCTTTAAGCCAGTTCAGCATTTGCAACCACTAAACACTCTGTGTTAAATGTCTTGCAGTCAACCAGCACAAATGTGAACGCTGAAGCACAAGACTCCAGTCCATTTAATGCAGGCCAGAATACGGACAATGGCCCTGTCGATTATGACTCTTATAAACATGCAGTGCTTTGGATATTGTGCAAGATTTCAATCTGTGTGGTTGATTTTGAATCTGTATGACATAATTTTACCAAGAGATGTCTTCAATAGTCTACCAGATCTGTTTTCTGGTCATCCATAATCTTAGCGTAGCACAGTTTTGTCTGTGTTGAGCAGGATTTGAAAACCTGGATACCACTTGTAATACAAGGAAACACTGAGGGTCAAAAGTCCCCATGAAGCGTGATTCCAATGTGTGTGGGTGACTGATATTTGGGGGCCAGAAGTCCTGAAAAACGGCACACAAAGCAATCGAACGTATTGCATGTAGAAATGTAGGTGCAGGGCTACAGTTGAGGAAGGATTTATTTTTGCACAGTAGTTCCAAAGTTGGTCTATTAGTTTTCCTTTCTGGACACTCACTGAGTTGCCACAACACATATTAACCAATCTGTGGGAAGACTTTGAGTGAAGTGGTCCCCAGAAGGATATATGACGGTATGTGTGTTAGGTCCCCATTTAACAATGTTCAAAGTTTTTATGAAAGACTTAAACAAGTTACATTGCCTGAACGATAAGTGTTTGATCCTACAAAATCTTAATGATTTAACTGTTAACTGTTACTAATTAGTATGCTTTGAGTTCATAAGTGTTCTGATTGTGTTATTACTTTTTTTGAGGGGGGAGGGGGTTACTTTCTTAATCCATTCTTTTGCTGAAAGGTCGAACTTCTGTTTTCCGACCATCACAGAAAGTCCTAACCAAAAGTGTTTTGAGTTTTGAATTCAGAAAATGACACATAAATAACAAAGAACATGTTAACACATATTAGTAACTTATTTACCTAATTTAAAAGGTATAATCTTTTTTTTACTTGTAGATGAAAAATGTAGATCTAGAATATTCTGGTAAAGTTTTTGACACCACACTAGTTGGAGCATACAGTACTATTTAACAAAATATTACAGAATGTGTTTGCCCTAAGATTTAGTTAAAATACAGCATTGGCAAAATAAACTATTTTATTGTAAGATGATTCTTTTGTTTACATAATTATCTAAAGTTACAAGTCCTGAAGTTTTTGTATTTTTACAGTTATTGTAAACTTTTACAATGTTTTTATTTTTCATACAACCATCAGCAGAGGAAATCTTTCCTCCTGCAGAAACAGATGAAATGATACCACCATCTAGGAAACCACTAACATTATCATCATCATCATCTGAGGAGGAGGTGCCACTGGAAGTCAGCACATCGCAATTTTCCTCCAAAGGTTGCACATAAACCTTTAAATAATGTAACACAACTATCTAAAAGTGCAAATGTAAAAGTTCTGAACTTTTACATTTTTGCAGTTCTAACCATTTTAAAATATAAAATTTTTATAGAACCATTAGCAGAGGAAATATTTCCTCCTTCAGAAACAAATGAAATACCACCATGATCTGTAAAACAAAAACCACCATCATTACCACCATCATTGTCAGGGTCCCCGCTGGATAGCGGATGGTGACCGTGGGATTGTCATGCTCCAGACGCGGACAGGCGATGCCTCGAACACGGGCGGTGGAACGTCGAGGTCTTGGAACTGAGACTACCGATGGAAGGGATCTCCCAGAGTTGGACGTGGAGCTGAGGTCGAGCAGGAGGTTGGTTGGACTGGCTGATGGATAAGGCAACACTGGTCTGGTTGGGAAGGACTGATGTGTAAAGATGGATCAGCAGCTCTGAACGACGTGGCGACGATGACTGAGCAGATTGGAGGTGAGTGGAAGAGTCTTTTAAGCTGAGGGGAGAGTGGAGTGATTGTCAGGAAGCTCATCAGGTGCGGCTGGTTTGAGTTGGCTCTAATGGCTTCCTGAAAACCATCATCAAAAGGGGATTGGAAGTCAGCACCTCACCATCTTCCTCTAAAGGTTGCACATAATACCTTTGAAAATTTTAATTAATATTAAGTCAATTTTTACATTCAACAGCAGTCTGATTGCAATATTAAAAAGTCACATGGGTCAAGTAGGCTACTGAACAAATATCCCTTTGCGTGTTGCTTTTTTAAACATTTTTTTCTGCTTCTCAGTTGTCTAGAGTGCTTGTCTGACAAATATATAAGAGTGCAGGTAATTGTGGTTACTCATAAATCATATTTTGTACTCATTGTACTCTACAGACACCTCAGGGCCTGATTTCTTTGTCAGTTCAGTGTCAAAATACAGAGAGCCTGCACTTTGACTTGGAGAAACGTGCAATCTACATAGAGTTTGCATAATAATGCTGAGTACAATAACTAAAATGGCTTAGATCTCCAACCTTTTTCTTGAAACATTGTCTAGTTGACTGATATAAAATCTCATTACTCTGATTTGATACAGATAATTATTCTAGAAATTGAAGAAACGGTATGTGTTTCTTATTTAAAAGTCAGTTAAATGTAAAAAATTCCATCTTAAGGTCAATAAATAAGATATCCATACAACTGATATATAGGATTCAGAAATGTAATTACCTATTAAAAGGACTTTAAGGAAGTTTAACAGCAAATAAATGTATAGAGCTGCAAAATTTCTTCCTCAAACATTATACAGCAATATCATGGTCAGTAAAAAGAGCCCTGGGCGTTTCACCATGGTTGCTTCTATATGCCTGTAAAATAACTTTATTAATTATTTTTTGTTACTGTTCGGGTCGAAAAAGTAGCGCTCCCTCTGCGCCTCCTAATGTGTCACGACGTTCACGTACTATCGCTTCCTGCAGCTAAAATTGTTGCAGGGATAGCGTTGGAAGCATGGATCTGCCCTATGATTCTGCCGAGAACAAGAAGAGAGCTGCTTCAAGCACCACCAACACTCCAGCCCAAGATAACCAAGAGTTTATTCCAGCGCTACAAAGAGGGAGAAACACGAGTTGGATCGATGTAGGCAAAGAGCCAGAGTAAACATCGGTGCGGGCGGCGTTTGAGAGGAGAACGCTGAATCTCTCGGTATGAGAAAAGACCTGCAGCTGGCGTCATGTTTGCTTGAAAGGTAAGAAATATTTTCTAAATACGTGGGGGAAAAAGAGTAGACGCGCTCAAAGCGGGGGTTTGTGTACTTCGCAGTAGGAACATGTTTTAGGCTGCCTGTCTGTCGTGTTCACAGCTGAGCATTGTTTGGCTAATTTTTGGGGATTATGAGAAAAAAAAGTTCTAACTTTACCGGAGTATCTAAACTTTGTAGAACTATGTCGCTAATCTGAAAACGTGTATATATTATTGACTGTCATTTGTAAACGTATGCACATTACGATTGGAGCGGTAAAAGTGTCTCTGTTGTTTTAGTTTTGGGAAGGTCAGTTCATCAAGGCTCCACAGCCATCTACAGCAGCGTTTGGAGGGACTATACCAGTGTTGCCAACTCCTCAGTAAGGAAAGTAGCTATTGGCTGTCCCAAAAGTCGCTAGAAGTCGCTAAATGACGTCATCGCCTAATTTGCATAATTGGCAATTTGCAAATAACTGTAACGGACGCTGTAGGAGAGAGGAATAACGTCGTGGGAGAGACAAAAGTGAGTAAAAAACACCCTAAATATGTTTAGAACTACAAATGTACAAAAATAATTTCAACATTAACAACATTTAATGATTTTAATGCTTTGTCTAGATCCACATTACACACATCAGTTTTGTCCTGTATTGTTAAATGTTATAACAGCAAATTTAATCAAAAGATTGTTCTGTAGGGTGAAATTGCTAGCTCTACAACCAACCCTCCTCCTTTATCCGGGCTTGGGACCGGCAAAGTGACCCAAAAGACACACTCTGGCAGAGTTACTTAGGGTTTTTTTTTTTAAGTTTTTTTTTTTTTTTGCTGAGCTAGCTAGCAAGATCTTATGTCACAGAGAGGTAGGCTACACACACAGTGGACGAGGTGAATAAGTGACTGAGCTGCTGAGGTTGTGTGAGTCAAATGCAGTGATTTATTTGTGTGACAGCGTCACAGCAAAGAAACGTTTACATTTAAATCCCGCTCTGCAAGCCAGCGGCGGCTTTCTTTTGCGCAAGCGCATTTCATTTGCAGTCCGGACGCCGAGTGGTGAGGGTCTCCTCTCTCTCTCTCTCTGCTCCGCCCATAGACTGTAGATGGGACTGCTGCGCAAGGCTACTGTGAGACTGGCCGCCTGTAAGTGCTTTGGGACGGGGGAGGGGCTCACGTTGAGGACAGTAACTGCAGAACAATACGTGCTTCACGCCAGAGTCTCCAAAACACCAGATAAGTCTCCAATAACACCAGAAAAAGTCGCTTGATTTGTCGCTAGTCGCTTTTTTGAAAAAAAGTCGCTATAGGGGTCTGAAAAGTCGCTAAATCTAGCGACAAAGTCGCTAAGTTGGCAACACTGGACTATACCACAGTTCAGTCACTGCAGGGGAGTCTGATGGATAATTATAAAGTTAACAAAAAGCATCTACTCAATGGATCAACAGGATGAAGCTTTAGATGATCCAATAGTTTTGAAAAAAAGTGCATAAGTAATAAATTATTCTCTCTGAAATTCTATGTGCATATGTCAGTATGTATTGTCATATTTTGCTCCTATATTATTATATTCTGTTGTTTTTAGGATCAGAATTGAGTTTGATTGGAAAAGGAGCTTTAGACCTACATGATTTAAGATTATTTATCTCCAATCTCATATGTTTTATAATTAGGATTTTTTTTTTCTTGTAATTTTTCTAAAATAATTTACTGGATACTTCTACCACAAAAAAAAGAGAATGAACACCATGACAGTTTGTAGTTTTTGCTCTGGCTGAAATTAGAACAATGTCGCCCCAATACTAGAATCTGTATCGTTGCATGATCCCTTCAACAAAATTATATATCACTATGGTGGATTTTATTTGCTCTACAGACATTGCAGTTTTTATTTTGTTTGTCTCTTTGCAGGACCACTTCTAAGCTTGAGTCTTCCCAGAAAAAACATCTTGATGTACGCGGGGAAACCCTTTGCATTCTCATATGACGTCTATAAAGCCAGGACATTCCTTGCTGCATTGGACTACAAACACCATAACCACCTTCCAGTGCATGTGAAAAGCTCTCAGCTCTGCCGGGGGACTCCCAAAAAGAAGCATTCAGCCAGATGACCCCAGGGCCCTGGGTCCTGTCTGCAGAATCTTCCCTCCTCCTACAGCTGAATTGGTGCTGAAACCGCAATGCAGAGGAGAGATAATGATGATAACCAAATGTCTTCTCCATTTTGGTGGAAGAAAATGACATAATTCTAATTTCTTTATTTTATCCTTTTCCAGGACTTGATAAGTGATACCCTAGCAAAGGATGATAACATTCTAAGCTGAACACAGCAAATTTATGTATGTAATTATGACAAATACAAATATGCAAGAATGTTTTGCTACAATAAGAATAAAAGTAAATAGTATTTCTGAGTTAGTTATGAGTTTCATGTTGGTTTCTGTGGAACGGGACTTCTTTAAAACCAACGTAAACCACAAATGGGTCGGGATTTTGTCTATGATCCTCCATACACAGCTTGAAGAAAATCACAAGCTGATTGTCTGCGCCAAGACGTCCATGTTGCTAAATACTCTGTAGGCAGAGTAACGATACTCCCGCTTACCAGATCCAGATTCTTGGCTGTCATGCAGAGCCACCACGTCACTCCACGTCGGCCGAGCCAAACGCAAGATTCCTTCATCCAAGAAGAACAAGTTAAAAGGAGCACGTCTGCTCAGACACCCTTCTGGATCCTGTCTACAGTACTTATTTTCCAGGTCTGAATGCATCAGTCGGCAAATGCAGCAGGTGCACCGAGCTCACTGACCCTGGTGTCCCTCTACCTGCTCCTCTCCCTGCTCTCCTCAGAAACTTGTAAATAATCAGTTGGACTGGATTCCTCAAAAGAAACATAAGAAGGTTTACAGGTTAATGTGATGAAATGCATGTTTTATATAAACTTAACTGAAACAAGGCATGAAGTGTTTTGGTCAGGGTTTTGTGTTTACAATGAAAAAAACAATGTTGCTAATACTTTACCTTGGTGCATAATACAAACAAATGTGGGTAGAGTGCACAAAAGTTGTACTCAAGTAATAATAGCAGTACCTTTACTTGAGTAAAAGTAGCTGTCAAAAATGCTACTCAGTGAAAAAGATTTTGGTAAAAAAGTTGCTTGCGTACTGTGTAACATCTGCTTTTAAAATATCCGACACCTAAGCACGAAATTCTTGGTAAATTCAGGTATTTCATATAGAGTAAAACAAAATAAAATGATTACAAAAAAAATTGTTTAAAGCAGAGGAAACCCTTCTCGAAGTAATTTGTTGAAATATAAAACTAATACAGTAGGTATTAATATATCTTACAAGGTAAAATGTACTTCCAGTGACCATTTACAGCGTTTACTGTACATTCACTTCACCTCAAATTGAAACAAAAAGCTCATCATTCAGATTACATTAAAAAATGATATGTAGAAACAGGAGCTTTCCTGTAACAGAGTGTAGCTCCGTGTCTGGTTTATTTTGGGTTAAAATATGTTTGCTTTTCATTCTGTGAATAATCTAAAATTTTACTCAAGTGGGATTAGCAATGCTTCATCATATTACTCAAGTAATATATAAATAAAAAAAGAATAAAAAAATACATTAACATTTGTTGTTTATTTGTAATTTTTTCTTCAAAAAATTAACTCAGGTGATTTATTGATCAACATGATTTATTAATTTATCTTTATTATTTAGCTTCATACTTGATTCACTTTGCTACAATGTTTTTCCCGCGTATCATATCCTAGAAATACACTAAAATTGATTTGGTCTAAATATCTTCCATCACATTTATTAGCTCAGTCGCAGTTATGCGTGCAAAGCTGTAAATTGTCGAGAATAGAGCTGACTAAGTTGTTTATGATCGCTTGCGAGTGCACGTACAACATGCACGCCTCATGCACAAGCTTACCGTTAAGACTGCAGTTACGCGTTTGGCCTGATGGGGCAATCGCGAGCACAACATTTCAAACTTCCTCAGAGTCCCTTTAAAGAAAATGGATTCTTTTTGAATAAAAAAAAAATCTTTAAGGCACATGTGTCAAACTCAAAGCCCGAGGGCCAAATCCGGCTCGCCATAACATCGTATGTGGCCCTCTAAACTCTAGAGGACCATATGAACAACAACTTTAAGTAGTATTTGTGTGCACCTAACTTTTTTATCATTCAAATCAAATCACAGTTTATATGAATAGTCATCAATCACATTATTGTGAAAAGATGTTCAGTATCATTTAATTTTAAGGAGTACCTGTCAAATGCAGAGAAAGATATTTATTTATATTTTAACGCATTTTTAAAGATGGTTTTATCAATACTTTCTGCCAAAACCGGCCCTTTGAGGACATTCGTGATCTTGATGTGGCCCAAAATGGAGATGAGTATGACACCCGTGCTTTAAGGTAAATCACCACCGAAGAGACCAGAAGTCCAGAAGTGCAGGCTGTGGAAAGACGCTTCAATAGATTTATCACATCATTCATAGTACCAGGAAAGTATGACTGTGAGAGGTGTTTAAAGGCGGAACCCTCTGTTCTGAGAAACCGAACATGGCAGAATGTTACATTTTATGTTCACCACTGGATATCCTCAAAGAAAAAGAAAACTGCAACAGCATAATTTTAAGAGATCAAGAACCACCCTTTTTCCTTTTCTTTTTAAACATTTTAGACACGTTTAAATATTTTAGTGCAAGTTGAAAAGAGTTCTTAAATACTTGGAAACATTTAAAAGGATAAAGGACTTTGTTTTTAACTTTGAATAGACTAGACTTTAAAGTTTAAGGTTCATTGAGCCTTGTTTAATCTTGAAATTCATTGAAAGGTTTTCTGGAATGTTTTATTTACCTAAAATTTCTTTTTCATTCATTTTTTCTATTGATATTACATGCTTGATGCCTTGCAATGATCTATTATGGCTGGTTGACTGACTTAAAGGCACTGTGTGTAATGTTCGGCCAGTAGGGGGCAGTGCATACCTAAATTATTACAAGCATGCGGTATCTGTGTCTTCGAGTAAGAAACTCAACAACGGAGGTCCAACTAGTGCTGTTTTCAAACGCTCAATACCCTGAGAATGATCTATTTGCAGCAACATGACGAGCACATCAGTCTCTCTTTCATCGCTTGGAACTAGCGAAGACGTAAAAATTTATTTATGGCGAAACGTTTTTTGCATTTTGAGGGGAAATCAATGTTTTAATAGCAAGCTTGTTCCGTGCACTTTGTCCGTCCTTGCTCTTGTAGAAGTAAAGACCTCATCTAATATGGCTTTCCTCTGAAAAGAGGACCCGCGCCTATGTATTTTAAAACAGATTTTTAAAGTCATATTTTACAATATCGCCAATATTTTGCAATTAATGTGCTTTACATAATTTTACATAATATTTTAATGGCTATTTTTAAAGATGTACTGCAAAAACTATACACTGTCACTTTAAGAGCATAGAATACTTTTTTAGACCTTTTTTCCAATACAATTTTTTTGTGGCAGCTATTGCCCAATACAATCCTTCTTTTAGTGCAAGTGGAAATGACAGTCCTTAAATACAGCAGTGTCGTCATCTATACAGCAGAGGAAACTGCCCCTCCATTAGAAGGTAAGTCTTAAAGCACTTGTATCTGATCGATTTTTTATTTTTTTACTATATTTGGGCTAAATGGTGATTTCCCCTGATTGTTTGACATCTGAACCACATTTGATCAGGTCTTGTTCAAAACCACTAAATAAAGACAAAAAATCTGGACAATATTCTTTTTCCCTGAAAACAGAACATTACAATTTATTTTGCTTGATGGAATTTGATTCAGTTTTTTGAAAGTTAAAAAGGGAAATTTTAGGATTTTTTGTGTGTCTTTGAAATCACTTCAGAAAGGGTCTAGTTAAAAGGCTACAAGATGTGAACAGTTTAAATCTGGACTAGATTATTCTTATAATAAAGGCAGAATCTTTAAATCTAGCTATTGAATTGTAAAACCTTAAAAGGATGGGTCGACAGCCTGGTAGAGAGTACTTGACAGGCTTGGGTCTAGAAAGACCAATTAATATAACAGCATGTTTTTGGACTGTGGGAGGAAGCCAGAGTACCTGGAGTGAGCCCATATATGCAGAGGAAGAACATGCAGACTCAATGCAGAAAGATCCCAGACTGGAATTGAATTGGAGTGGAACTCTTGTTTTGCTGCAAGAAGGTCCTGGGGGACTTCTTGTTGTCAATATGCAAATTTTCAACAGATGAGACAAATCAAATATGGGGTGCCTCAGGGCTTCATTGTGGTGTTCCTTCTTTTCTATCATTCTATTCCAATATTTGCTTTCTCCTGCTTGTCCGGATTATTACAACCAATAAGATTAGTTACCATAACTGCTGAAGAATATTATATCTTTGTAAACAATTTTATATGTAGTTTTGTATAACCTGCTTTACATCTATTTGGGTAAACATTTTTATATGTAGTTTCATATAACCTGCCTTATTATTTGAAAAAAGGAAGAAGCCGTTTTCACACGGGAAAAGAGAAACGAGGAATTCTTCTGTGCTGTGCAGATACTCCTTAGAGCAGATGCTGAGGTGTTCAAGGACAGGTCAATGAGTGTAAAACACTGTGGAAAAGCACAGAGTTTTTCATCATGTGATCCTTTTTTGCTGTGCTTCAATAAAACTGGAGCTCCGTGGAAGGACAGGCAGTTGTCTGTTTCACATCCTGATCAGGTGGGTTCACTCAAACAGAATTCTGTTGTGTTTTTTTTTTCTCTCTCTGTCCTGGAAGGGGGATAACAAGGTCCTGCTGAGGAAGTGGGGTCCTCCTGGAAATAAAGAGACCAATAACTGAAAATAAAACCCCACACTGCACAGATCATACTCTAAATTAAAATGTCTCCGGGTGACTTTGAACCCATCCAAACATTAAGATGCATTGAGCAAAATAAGTGCATGGATGTAGCATCATTTTCTCCAGTGAACGGTCATGTGTAGGTAGAGGGAGCTGGAATGCAGGGACTGGCCGCCTGCTGTGAGTGGAATGGAGAGATGAGCTCACGGTGGTGGCATATTCATGTAATGATCCTTGTTACCCCGTGTGAAAGTGGCTGCTGGCTCAAAGAACTGCACAAAATATCAGGGACTTTGTAAAAAAACCGCTTAGAGGCAGGCACTGAAGCAAAAACTAAAGCTCTGACCTGTAAAGTTATTAAGAGTTGTTACTTGTTTTGCAGCTGATTTTAATTTTGTTGCCTAGCAGATAAGTTATGTATTAATTTTACAAACAGAAATACACAAATTTTGATTTTTTTTTTCTTTAAAGTTATACTCAAAAAAGTAAATCATCACACTCCTCTAATTTGGGATTTACTGATACTCGTATAGAGTATTGCGGCCAATACCGCTCTTTTGTACTGTGACTATTAAAGTTAACCAATACCATGACCCAATACTTAAAATGGCGAAACTCTGGAATACTTTCACAGAAAATGTTTTTTACTTGAAATTTTAGTTTTGTGTTTTTATTTTTTTATTTTTTATCTATGTCACAATTTGTTGTAACGAACAGAGAAGAAAATAAAACCTGTCTTCCAACTCATTACATTTTTTTGTGTCGTAGAAGTATCGATTTTGGTTCTATGTATCGATGAGTACTTGAAAAGTATCGGTTTCGTATCAGTTTGAAAAAAATGGTATTGTTGCATCCCTAGTTCTAATGTTAAAACATTTTATTATGTCATATAGTATAACAATATTTGATTTTCGAATGTTTACTTGTTTGCATTGCAGTATTATTAAGTTCTTCTCAGTGAGATCTTTAATACCCTGTGCCTTATTTAATTAAAATTTTATGGTTTCTTTTGACATTTTAGAATAATTATGTTTTTGTGACTAGAAAGATTTGGTCATAATTTGACAATAAAAAGGTTGTTCTGTTAATGTTTTGTGGTGTCAGGTTATGTGTTAATGCAAATGAGTGGGGTTTTAAATATGACAGTTGTCACTTTTATGTCCTCATAATGTTTTGTTTTGTTCTTATAAGCCACATTTATTGATGTCCATATAAGCCACCACGGTGTCTGGATGCTGTAAAAAGTGCGTTGTAGCTCCTACTTTGACCCTAAAGGGAGCCACATTTTGTAAAGATTTTTTTCAGTGTTTTGAGCCGCCTCCAATTGTTCTAAGTACTTGGGAAGAGCTAGTCCATTTAAACCACCACTGGTGACTGTTTGGTCAAAAAGTTAGGCTAAACACTAACAGTCCATGCACACCGAACGCGATAGATGCGACCAAAAAGCTTGACACGCCCCCAGCTGGTCACTTACACATTCACACCTTGATAGCGTGTCCATAGCGAACTGGTCGCACTTTAAAATATGCAATTTTCATGCGCGTGAAGAAGAAATGTGGAAGGAACCTGACCGGGACAACTTTGCTGCCCTCCTGTTCCTCCCTCCCTCCTTCTCCAGAGCCTCCGGGAGCTCCCACTGCACTCTGGTCTATGAGCTGACCACATTAAATGTCGGGACCTCTCCTGCAGGAGTAGCCCCAGTCGAGCAGCGGTGGAAGGACCAATAAAACCCCGGCCCCTTGCCAGTTTTTGCTGCGAATGTCCAATCTTTCCCCGCCAACACAAACTACCAAGCTGAGCAGCTTTCCATTCGTCTGCGGTTAGTAAAAGTGAGCGGCACGGGACGTGCTTTGATGGAGACATTACCAGGCCTGGGTGTCTAGATGAGGAAGCTGTTTTGTGGCTGCAAAAACATTCCTTTGCTCTGAAGCCACCCAAAAACATTCCTGTCTGAATAGTTGAACCTCTTTATAATGTTTATTTTTTTATTGCTGCCTCTGTAATACAGCTGGTGTCATGTAGCTCGGGGTGATTAGCCACAGTGTTTATCAGTTTACATCTCCTGCTGATACTGTGACTGAGTGAATAGAGTCACACCCGTCAGCTGATTGGTTGTAGCGGCACAACTTGAAGCTGTAGTTGAGATTTCTCCAACTTCTGCTGCAGACATAAAATGCAGTGCCTAAATTTGGTCACGCCTGAAAGGCACCAGTCACACTTCATTGCGCTCCTCTATTGACTTTACATGTAAACCGGACTCTCTGGTTGCGTCTATTACGTTTACACCATAAACCTGAAAGATTGGTGTTTTTATTTTTACTAATTGCACAGTAGAGTTTTTGTGGAACTATGTCCATGATGTGCATTTTTTTTCTTAAATTCTGTTCTTGCTTTGCTGCTGTTAAAACAAATTTCCCCTTGTGAGACAATAATGCCGGGTTCTGTTTTATTTAATTCTAAAGACTGCAGGGGATGATCTGGAGTCAGGACACAGGGCTAATAGCATTGGCTATTAGCAAAACCTGAAACCACACTCCTAACAGAATGAAAGAAAATTACAAAGATAGGAGATATAAAGCCTGGTTCATACCGGCCGAACAAAGACTACTTCCATTCAGCACCCTTGATAATTCAATTCAGTTTATTTATATAGCGCCATTTCACAACAGATGTCATCTCAAGGCACTTTACAAAAAGAGTTATTACAATACAATGTTAAGTGTAGAAATTACAGAACCACAGAAGATTGCGTCGTGGAATTCTCAGCAATCCCTCATACTGAGCAAGCATGCAGCGACAGTGGGAAGGAAAAACTCCCTTTTAACAGGAAGAAACCTCCGGCAGAACCAGGCTCAGCACAAGCGGTTATCTGCCGCGACCGTCTGTGGCTTGGAGAATACATAACAGAGACACAGAAAGAGCAATAGAACTGATGCAGAAGTTTGTTGCAGGACGTGGAGAATTTTCCGTCACTGCAATGCCATCTTAGTCAGGGTCGTCAAGCAGGGCTAATCCGGAGCACCTACTATAATAGAAAACAGGTTAGTGCTTGAATTGACAGCACATCATGCAGTTGGGGAGAAGTAGGAGAGAAAGTAGGAACAGACCCTAATAATGTCCTCCAACAGCCTAGCTTAAAGCAGCATAGCTACTAACATTAACCTGTCTCCTAGCTACTAGGAGACCTGGCTACCAACACTCTGTCTGAGCCCTCCTGACCCGTGGACGGTGTAGGGCTGGTAACGGCCCCCGTCATGCCGGGGTCTTCTCGGAGTCGGGTTGTTTGAGAATGCAGCCCAAAGTGGGTGGTAAACTCCATCTAAGGCTAAATACCGGCACGAGACTGATAGTCGACAACTATCTTAAGGAAAAATAGACAGAACTGAGAGGACAGTGTAGTTCACACCACGAGGTGCTGTGGTCCTCTATGGCAGGCTCGTGCCATGAAGCGATCATTTTTGGCTTCTGGTGTATTTTTTGAGCGATCCGCATCAGTTCTGGCAGGAAATCACACATAGAAACAGAAGACAATATGATCAATTGTTTAATATAGTAAATTTTTTTTCAAATAACATAACACTCTTGTCAAATGTGATATCTGTGGATCTAAAAATACTATTGAGATAATATAGAGAGCTCTCCTGCTGTCTATTGACACTGGAAAACAGGAAGAGAAAATATATTTAATAAATATGAGGACTAGATGAACAAAAATGTGTATTACAATAGTATATCTACACTACTCTCTACTACCACACACATTCTCTCCGGCTGTGTGTTTGTGTCGACAACAGATAAATTAAAGAAGTGTACAAAATTCCTGAAAACAGAAACATGGCGTAATGGCGTCTGGTGTGATAGAGCATGATTTTCCTGAGTGCGCGGCTTCACACCACTTCCGCGGCCAGTGTGAACCCTGCGTAATACTGCTCTTAGCGAGAATCATTGAACACAGAAGCAAGCGCACAACAGCTCAAAACTAGCGTGCAGTGACGCTAATGAACAATAAGCAAACAGACAAATTTATCTTACTGGTTATGACTTCGTCCATGCTGCCAATCCAAGTTGAATGATGAAGGGAGAAGGAGGAACAATTCAAGCGGTCGCAAGGTCCGTTTAGGAGCAGTTTCAGGAAAGGGTCCTATCCTGGCCAGCAGGGTTGGAAGAGGGAACTTTTGCTCGTAGTAGGTTTAAATGTCTCTGTCCGCCCAGTGAGTGAGCCTGGAAAGACAATAGCTTTCTTTGTACACACTCCTTTTTTGAGCTCTGCCTGCCATCACTGGCCGAAGACCAATGAGAATGCACTGAGGGGGCTGCAAGTTCTGTTTCCCCTGGTCACAGAGTAATGAGAATGAGTTGAGGGCTGTGCAAAAGGATATTGGGAGATGGCGTCCAGTTTATGGAAAATGAATCGCAACAAGCCAATACAACTCCTACTTTTGCCATCCATGGAATGTTGATGGATTGAGAAAGTAGAGCTGAATCTGTTGCTTTAATCATTCATCCTGCCAGACGTAGAAAATCCGCACAAAGGCATAACTTACAAAAATCAGCTGATATTGACAAAAGGACTAACAAGCTTAAACTTTAGAACTCAAAATGCAAAATAATAACGCCTTAGTTGATTTGACGCAACAGGTGCCTCATTTTTTAAACTTTGCATATGATATTTACTAAAAACTAAGTTTAGTAAAAAGTTTACTTGTGTAAAGAAATGTTCTAATTTAAAAAGTTTATAAATACACAGCCAAAAGGCAAAAGAAGTGCTTTACACTAAAAAATATAGTGAGCAGTAAGAAAATGTGTAACAAGACTGAAGCAACATCAAACGAGAGGGAGTACCATGTGCTGAATATCAACACTGGTGTGATTCGTTCAAAGACACAAGGCCACAAGTAAGTTTATAATTAATGTACTCAATCATAGACTTAACATGTAACAGAAGGTTGCATTCACCACTTTGGACTAGTCACAAAAACAACAATGTAAATGCTGGGACTGCATCTCTTCAAGTCTGTTAAATACAATAAATTACTTCCTAGAACCACTTTTTAAATTATATATATATGTGTTTGTGTGTGTTTTTTCCCATCCATTCCACGCTTGGGCCCTGTACAAGAGGCCTAGGCGCTTGAGAGTCCTGCGCAGTTTCTTTGCTGTTCCAAGTACTGTATTTTTCTGGAGTGAGATATCTGAGGTTCCTCCAGGGATCTACTGAAGCCATTCCTCCAGTTTAGGGGTCACTACTCCAAGTGCTCCGATTACCACACTCAACCAAACTACTTTCAGTGCGTTTTAATAATCTCTGGTGTGAGTTAACAATATACTGTAAGTATTTTAGCACTGTTGGTCATCCCTAAAAAATCGTGATATTCTATTTTTGCCATATCGCCCACTCCTACATCTCATGTCTGGATTCTCAGAAAAGAGTGTGAATCAGTTAAAAGGCTGGTTTAAACTGTTTATTGGAGAGGTTAAATACGCCTACTGACTGCATTGTAAGGCTGTTTTTATTCCAAAAACATTATGGCATTATAATTATGTGACATTATTTGCACTATTTTCCGAACCACCTGTTGAAAGACTTTTCAGTCTCATGAGTCTCATCTTGTCAACCATCTTTGCGATGAGTTCTTTCAGTGCCTTCTTTTGATGCGATTTTACAAACATTACCATGAGATAGAAGACATGCAAAGGCACTTGAGACTTGAAGTTTAATGAAATAGTGTTAGATATATAATTTGTAATGTCACACTAATATCAAATGTAAATTTAAGTAAGCTAAAGTATTTAAAAATAATGTTACGTATTTAAGATATTTTCCAAAAGTAACTTAAAGTAGTTTAAGTCAGTAACATTTTTGAGACAGTAACATGGCAAGGCAACTTTATTTACGTAGCACTTTAAACACAAGGCAATTTAAGGCGCTTTACATGATTGAGTGGTAAAGAAACCAAATAAATGGTATAAATATGAAAATTAAAAAAGATAATCACTAACAAAATATTTTTTGTATTTGAAGCATAAAAATAAAGTTCTCTGAGAGAATAAAATTGAAAAACAAAAACACGATAATCCATTAATTAAATAAAAGCAATTTAGTTAAGATATAGAAAAAAATTCATGCAAAATAATGTAGATTAAAAAAAATGAAACCCAAGATTATAAAAAACATGTAATGCAAACATATTACATTTTTAAAGCTGTAAAAAGTAATATATACTGGACATCGTACAGAAGACTTGAGGTTACCAAGACGGTTTAAAACTCAGGCAACAAGGATCCAATTGCCAGCTCCTTATATACAGCTTGTGATGAGTTTCAATGAGCTTCACCTGTGCAGAACTGCAAGGAAATGACTCCGCCCCTGGCTTGATGGACAGGTCCTTAGCTCAACCAGGACCTCTTGTGGAAACCTCCAGAAAGCTGAAGAAAAATGCAGACAGGCAGAGACAAACACCACAGACGGCCTTCTTATATTAGTTTGTGTATACAGACACAATGGTTCTGAGAGGTAGGATTGGGCAAAGCCATTAAATTCTTTAAATATGAAAAGTAAAAGTTTATACTGGATTCTAAAAATAACAGGAAGACAATGGTGTGATAAAACAATGCAGGTGATGTGGCATTGCCTATAGCTGTGTTAAAATTCAGGGGCTGCATCCTTGGAAGGACTGTCCTATATCGTCCATTGACCAAGATGGGACAGATGTTAGAGGCTGTGAATTTGGCCAGAATAGCCTTCAATTTAATTCCCTCCCCTACCCCAATGAATGTCCTATAACCTAGCAAGCATTACGTGTGAGTTTATTATTTTAAATATTTCTTTATTTATAGTGAAGTTTTACCCATCTAAGAGTTCTGGAATATATCATCCATGGTCAGGAACTCTTATGCCAAAAGGTGCATCTCATTCTGACCTCTGGCATCTAAAAAACTGTTTACTTAATAAAATGAATACGTTCGTACTGAGTTCAAAAGTAAAAATTCTCCTTTTGTAAGGAGGACGTTTTTTTTTATGATCAATGTTTTAATTCGGGTCTAATTTGTTTTCATCGTAGTTACAAAGGAGTAAGACAGCTGCTATGTACCCATTGTCTTGATGTTAGGTATTAGTGTTTCAGTTAGTTTTATTAGTTTTATTATCTGGTTAGTTTATTCCTTGTTTTTATTTGTCTCTCGTGCCTTGATCTATTCACCTTTGGTTTGTGTCCACCTTATTTTCTGTTTCCCTAGTTAAGTAATTTTTATTTCTTTCTTCAGCTTCGGTTTCTTTTTATTCTCCAGAGTTACCCTGTGTTTTCACTTAGAGTATGTTCTTAGTATATAAGATTGTTTTCCATTTCTTTCTCCCTTGCCAATCCACTCCCCTGCCCAGTTTATTTCCTTCACCTGCTCTCCCTCCCACCTAATGCTGTTTGTCAGTAATTGGTTTCTCAGTCATCTCTTCACTCCCTCCTCAGTATATATACAGCTCTCTTTCATTCACTACTTGCTGGTTCGTCGTCTAACTTCCCCATCTGGTTGCTGTTGTTCCTTGCTGCATTTTTTAATTCCTCCTGAGTTCTGTTAGTCCTTGTTTTTGGTTTGAATTAAGTTATTTTGTATTCACCTCTGCATTTGGGTCCTATTTTCTGACAAACATGACACCCATTTTTGACCAACGTGGTGCCAGATTTTAACCGACGTGATGATTTACGTGGATGTGGAGACAGCTTGGCTCATGAACATTTTTTTTTTACTTTTATAAAACCGAGTAAACATCTATGCAGAATGTGTTACATGCATTTAACTTCCATGAAACATGAGCACAAGATAGATTTCATACTTTCGTTATGGAATATGTACAAGAACGCCATAACTGAGTGAGCATGCGGTGTGAGTACATCCCTGTGCAGTTGCAGCATTACTGTAAATATGCTTTCTGATTGAGTGCTTTGGGATTTATTTGGTTTGTGTTGGATTGCCCAGATTGGTGAAAAGAATTTGCATAAATGTTTATGTTAATAAAGATAATAGTTGCATAGGTGCTCCCAAAAACCACAAGTTTTAATAAATAAACTTAACAGAAGGCTCTGCAAATCATTCGTTTCACTCACGTTCTTTCATTACATTGTAGTAATTAATGTGAGGAGAACCAAGGACCTGGAGATGGATTTCCATTAGGGCAGAACCACCACAGTGAAACCGGTGAACATCCAGGGAATGGACAGGGAAACAGTGGACTTTTCTAAGTACTTGGATCTTTACCTGAACAATAAGAGATTTTCTGCAGTACAAGGAGTGCTCCCCTAGACCTTCTCTGGCTCTGTGGTTGAATCAGCCATCTTCTATGGTGTCTGGTGGAGCAGCAGCTTACTTAAGGTGAGGGGAAGATGTTATCATAGGTCCGTCCTCACAGCAGCTATTAGGCAGGGCAAGGCAATTTTATTTGTATAGCACACTTTCAACTGCCGGAGTCTAAATTCTATATTAAAGTGTTCCTCTATTGTGGATTAACTCCAAATCCGTCAATTAGCTCTGTTCACAGTTGAGGATCCAGCGGTCCTCAGCAGGGTCGAAAAAGTGATATTCTGTTCCAGAAAACAAAGCAGAAAAGACAACAACATAGATCTGTTTGTTATGAGACGCACGTGCAGGTCGGGCTCACCAAATGTGTGCCCTGGCTAAACAGGGCTCATCTCTTTATTGAACACAAAGAAACAAGAATCACATGACATGGTCACTCCCAGTACATAAACATTCCTTGTATGCCAAAGTATCATACACTCCCCCAGTCTGGTTCTCCCCCAAAATGATTTACAGACACCCGCTTTTATGAGGATCTTGCCCTAAACTATCTTTCTTCCTGTTGCTTCAATTTCATCTCCTTCTCTAAACACAGCTTGGTATTTATGACTGTTGTAAAAGCCTGGTACAAATTTAAGATTGTTTTTACTTCACAACACAGGTCAATTCAATGTGCTTTACATGATTTAGACTGGTTCATAGCATAAATCAGTTTGATGATTAGAATACAAATGAGCAGTTACAATAAGAAAATAATCAAGAAAATACAACAATGTAGGGACAAGTGAGTAAAACACACAGTTTTAGTTCATTAACTGAAGAAAGCTCACAGGTTTTAACACAAGAAAGTATTTACATTAATTAAGACAATAATTTGTGTCAACATTAAAAACAAGCAAGTAAAAACAGTTACTCATAAGCAAGTCTAAATAGGTAAGCTTTAATTTTAGATTTAAAAGAGTTCAGTGTCTCTGCAGCTTTGCATTCTCCCTGTAGTTTGTTCCAGATATGAAGAGCATAGAAACTGAAAGCTGCTTCCCCATGTTTGGTTCTGGTTCTAGGGATGATCAGTAAACTAGAGCTGGAGGACCTGAGTGATCTGGATGGTTTCTACTGTGATAGCAGATCTTCAATGTACTCTGGTGCTAAACCATTCAATGATTTATAAACTAATAAAAGTACTTTGAAGTCTATTCTCTGAGCTACAGGGAGCCAGTGGAAGGACTTTAGAACTGGGGTGATGTGTTCTACTTCCCTGGTTCTAGTGAGAACATGAGCAGCAGCGTTCTGGATCAGCTGCAGCTGTCTGATTGATTTTTTAGGTAGACTTGTGAAGATACTGTTACAGTAATCAAGCGGCTAGAGATAAACACATGGATACGTTTTTCTAGGTCTCCTAGTGTCATCAGTCCTTTAATCCTAGAAATGTTCCTCAGCTGATAGAAAGCTGACTTGTTATTGCCTTTATGTGAACCTGGAGGTTTAGGTCTGAGTCCATTATTACACCTAGATTTCGGGCCTGGTTGGCAGTTTCTAGTTGGACCAACTGAAGCTGTGTACTGATATTTAATACATTTTTTGGGGGTGCGAAGAGAAGCATTTTTTGATATCTCTCAAAAACAGCTATAACAAAGAACAAGATGTCTTTTTGTGCCGGGGACGTGACCCTGATTCTTCTGTCATATGTGGGCATGGACGCTGCAACTAGCCATCGTTATGGGTGGGAAAAGGGTAAACTGAAATGGCCTGTTATGCAACATATTTTACGCTGTAATGAAAAAATACCACTGCAAACTTTACACATAATGGTAGGAATGTTGCCTCTCTCTGCTATGTCAAGTCTTCATAGATAACCGTTACCATGGTGTTAACCAGCAGAGGACGTATGAGAAGACATTTGGAAGGAATGGACGACTGAATCTTTGCACATACAAAAAAACATGCTGTTGTTGGCATCTGAGGGTTTGATATTTGGCTTCTTTCTGACCCAAAGTCTTAAACAGAAACCTGATATTATAAATTTTATTTCACCTTGCCTTGCTTCTGGTTTAAAAATGACCAAAAGAATAAGATTTATGCATATGAATGAATTTAGTTGGAAGAGGCTCATATGTCATTAGTTGCTGTTTTTTTTTTTTATGTTTTCCTTCTGGAAGCCACTTTTTTTTTATGAGTGTGACATTTGTTGTCAGTTTCCATCATGCTGTCTGCTGTAGGATTGTTTCTGTGAGAGTTTTTAATCACCTCTATGATCACCATAAACCAGCATTTAAAGTGGTCTAATTTTTTAAGTGTTAAATCATCCATCAATCCTCTTTAAAATTTAATTCATGAGCGCTGTATATATCTTTGTGATCTTTGTTTCAGTTGTTTCTGTGATGTACTGAAATATAATTACAAGCACTTCATATGTTTCAAAGGTTTTTTATCGACCATTACATGACATTTATGCAAAGAGTCAGTATTTGCAGTGTTGGCCCTTCTTCCTCAGGACCTCTGCAATTCGACTGGGCATGTTCTCAATCACCTTCTGGGTCAAATCCTGACTGATAGCAACCCATTCTCTCATAATCACTTCTTGGAGTTTGTCAGAATTAGTGGGGTTTTGTTAAGGATTGACCACAAGTTCTCAATAGAATTAAGATCTGGAGAGTTACCAGGCCATGGACCCAAAATTTCAATGTTTTGGTACCCGAGCCACTTACTTATCACTTTTGCCTTATGGCACGGTGCTCCATGGTGCTGGAAAATGCATTGTTCTCCAAACTGTTGTTTGATTGTTGGAAGAAGTGGCTGTTGGATGGTGTTTTGGTACCATTCTTTATTCATGGCTGTATTTTTGGGCTAAATTGTGGGTGAGCCCACTCCCTTGGATGAGAAGCAACCCCACACATGAATGGTCTCAGGATGCTTTACTGTTGGCGTGACACAGGACTGATGGTAGCGCTCACCTTTTCTTCTCAGGACAAGCCTTTTTCCAGATGCCTCAAACAATCGTAAAGAGGCGTCATCAGAGAATATGACTTTGCCCCAGTCCTCAGCAGTCCATCACCAAACTTTCTGCAGAACATCAATCTGTCCCTGATGGTTTTTTTGGAGAGAAGTGGCTTCTTTGCTGCTCTTCTTGACACCAGGCCATCTTCCAAAAGTCTTTGTCTCACTGTGCGTGTAGATGCACTCACACCTCCCTGCAGCCATTCCTGAGCAAGCTCTGCACTGGTGGCAGTCCGATCCCACAGCTGAATCCTCTTTAGGAGACGATCCTGGTGATTGCTGGACTTTCTTGGACGCCCTGAAGCCTTCTTAACAAGAATTGAACCTGTTTTCTTAAAGTTCTTGATAATCCTATAAATGTTTGATTTAGGTGCAATCTTAGTAGCCACAATATCCTTGCCTGTGAAGCTATTTTTATGCAACGCAGTGATGGCTGCACGCGTTTCTCTGCCGGTCACCATGGTTACCAATGGAAGACCAATGATTTCAAGCATCGCCCTCCTTTTAACATGTCAAGTCTTCCATTCTAACCCAATCAGCCTGACGTAATGACCTCCAGCCTTGTGCTCGTCAACATTCTCACCTGAGTTAACAAGACGATTACTGAAATGATCTCAGCAGGTCCTTTAATGACAGCAATGAAATGAAATGGAATTTTCATAGCAAAGGACAATGCAATTCATCTGATCCCTGTTCATAACATTCTTGAGTTTTTGCAAATTGCTATGATAAAAACTTAAGCAGCAATTTATCCAATTTCCAAGATTTATGTAATCCTAAAAACTTTTGGCCACGACTTCACACGTTCCTGTCTTGATTTTGCCTCACAGCAGTCAGAAGTTATGACGTCTTTGCTTTTTGGACTTTCAACTGGCATTTTGTTTATGTTCTTTCTTTCTTCTACTTCCAGATTGCGCCGTGTCTGAGATGGATTTACATCACATGCAGTATAACAGCTGAAACCACTCCTCGCCTTTTCCTCTCATAGTTTGTTATGATGGCTATGGTACATACAAGAATCATGTATTCTTCGACGTACGGTTTCTCAAATTTTGTTTGTTTTATTTGTTTTCTTCTTAAGTGATGTGAACATCACTGTAGCTAGCCTCTCTTCTGAAGTATTGTAGAGCAAGTTGAAAAGAAAAAAAATGTGACCACAGGTTTTAAGGTTGAACACTTATTTTATATGCTATATCGGTAGTTGACTTTTTTTGATTTGTAATTTTTTCCTCATGTTTGACAAGAAATTAATGAATGAAAATTAAAATGGGAAATACTCCATCTAAACTATAATTTATTCATAGTATAACATAATCAATGTTATGGTACCCTGTTCGGATTATTTTGATTGCAATGAAGTTTGTCAACACTTAAAAAAGCCAAATCTAGAGGCATTAAAAAAAGATGTTTATGGTGTACTTGAATGATACTGTGCAATATTTCTTTGAATGAAATAGATTGATTTTTTTTCAATAAATACAATTTTTGTTGAAATTAAATAAAAACTCTCATAGATCTTCCTCTGTTGTGATTTGGTATTTCAAACATTTGTAGCTTAATAGCTTCATGTCGGGTGATTTCAGACAGTACCATTTTTTTGGGAGTTGTATCTTTGGAAAATTTCTTTTTCAAGGTAAAACAAGATTATCCTCTTTATATATATATGTATATATTTTTTTTTTTTTTTTTTGCCTTATTGCAGGGTACCTCATTTCCAGTCCACGATGGCCACAGTCCATTAGGTTTTAAATCTAAACTATCTTCAAATCAAATCAAATCAAACTTTATTTATAAAGCGCTTTTCAAACAAAGAAAGTTACTCAAAGTGCTTTACAGATTTAAAATAACCCCACAACCCCCCTCTTCAAAAATAAAATCATCAATGCAAATACAACCCCCTCCCAACCCAACCCATCAGCCATACTCACTCACACATACACTTAGAAGCTACAAAAAGCGGGCTGAGTACAGATGAGCCAGGAAATGCCATCATGGGAGCCATCTGCATCAGCAGCAGCAGATCAACAGCAGCAGCCAAGGCTCCCACCCAGGGTGCCCAGAGGAGGGAGGGCTGGTACCCCCACCTCCAATCAAGCGCTACCTGGGGGGCACCCAGGCAGCCACAGCCGACCACCGGCTGTCCATCTTCAACTCACCTATCTTAAATTAATGGGTTATTGTGCTGAACTGGACATGTTGGATCCATTTTATTTGAATCTGATGCATTCAAGAGCTGGAGTTAGAATTTCCTGCTCTATTGGATCTAAATGTCTTCTAATATGATGTAGCCTATCACATCCAGATAGGATCTAGGTCAGACCCAGCTCACATATGGCCCACATCCATCCCGGATAAGGCTCGCCTATGGCTTGGAGTCAGCCAAAAATCTGTTAAAGATCAATTTTCCTAATCTGGAGTGATCTGGACTGGAACTGGACCAGACCTGTCCTGAAACTAGACCGGATCTAAGCCCCAACTGGTGCTGAGTCACAATTGAATAATCCACATCTGGCAGATCTGGGCCAAATTATTTTCTATCTGGGTTCTTACTGAACCTGTCAACTGGATTTAAGAATGTGAAAAGTGATGTGTCCAGAAGTTTCAACTATTTTACTACCATATACGTACATGTTATTAAAATAAAGTGGAAAAGACTGTTAATGAGATCTGGCTTTTTATTACAAACAACTGTAGGCTGGGTCTACATAGCCTAAATTGTGCTTATAGATTTATGTAAGCCTAGCAGTATTTATTATTTCTATGCCATATTTCAGAGAACATGAACACAGAATGTCTTTTTCATTCATTTTTAGGGGCTGGGTGAAGAAAAGGCAACGGCCAACTATTTCAATCAATGTCAACCGAAACAACTCATGTCATGATCAATATTTTAAAGTTCCTTCACGTAGGTCTACACTATACCTTTAACATCGATGGCAGCATGAAATATTTTGTGATAGTATCTTTTTATTTCAGATTTCCTGTAGGCCTACCTCTATTTCATACAGATACTTCGGTAACACTTTATAATAATGTTTCGTTATTAAACATTTATAAGTGCTTAGCATGTCATTAACAGATAATTTACAAGGTATTAGATAATGATTTACCATTCATTTATAAAGACTTGTAATGACATTTACAAATAGATTTATAACTGTTAAGTATGTCATTACCTGATCATATTTAAGGTATTAGATAATGAGCTACATTTAGAACATATATCGGTTCTACATAAGATATGATGCACCACTGATTTATAATTGATTTCTTAATGATTAACAAACTATTTTTAAATTATCTGGAACACATTTATTAATGGTTTATAGAGTTCAAAAATGACATCATATTCGCAGAGTATATAAAAAAGTAACCTTTTGCAGGTAATTTGTTCATTTATTGCCCATCTTATTAATCTGATTTCCTAAGGCATTAAAAAGATTAATATTTTTTCCTAAATGCTTTTAATACATTTTGTATTATATTTTGTAATACAAAAGCATTATTATTTTTCTAAACATTTTATATAAAATTACTTTATAGTTTATTTAGTCCTATTTATATGGTTTAAATTTTATATTTTCTGTGACCAATAGACTGGCACTGGATGGAACAGCTCTTACGTCATCAAAGCACGAGTCAGCAGAAGGAACGACAGGCAGAAATGGCGGCTTTTACTTGCTAATGAGACAGGAGAATTTAGCGGTTAAAAAAACGTCTCACCGAGAGAACTCATGTATTTTCTGTCTAAGGAGAAAACACCGATTTGCAAACATAACTAGGTAAGTGGTACCTAGTGGTAAAAGTAGGTGCTGTATGATCCAGAAATGGCGCGACCACGATCGATTGTTGACTTGTCAAGTCTTAAAGACAATGACGTATTTCCGGTTCAGAAAAGGAAAAGAGGGCGCAGTTTTTAACATTGAGAGCTCAAAGAGACAGCGAGCAGGAATATTAAGAGGGCATAACTGACAATAAAGGAAGCTAAAGCAGATTTTATTTCAGCTCCTTTTACTTATATTGGCTCGCGATAGTAAGTTTGCGCGCCACAACATCTCTTTTACCCCCCGGTTTCTGTTTTAGCTCTCTCTTTTTTTTTATCTATATCCTCGTTTAATTTGTTTTTTTACTTTCAATATTAAAGTCAGTCACCTGGCACCATAAATCTCCAGTGGCATGCAGTATTGAATTGAATAATCCTTTATTGTCCCACGAGGGGAAATTCAGTTTTACAGTACAACCTGTCCAAGATCATTACAAACAAACAGACAGTCAACAAACAGATCCAGGTCACTGTTGGGCAGTGCAGCCCTTTATACGCGGCGCTCCCATGTATTCAGAAAAGAGATACACATCGGGGGGGCTCAACTGTGTTCTGGGTCCGTATACGGACTCACAACACAGGTAATAGAAAAAAAACACACCAAAAACATAGAGAAGCACATATTTCAGCGTTCACAATGATGACATGAAGGACGGTTAGGGTGGTTCAGGAGCCCCTGGTCCACAATCTGGATGCAGAGCTCAACTCTAAGCGCGCAGCCAGACCTGCCACCTGGGGGGGCAGGAGAGCTTGGGAGACAGCGAGACATTGTGTGTGTGAGTGTGTGTCTGATCCATGTGAGTGTGTGTGTCAGTTTTCGCACGTGTGCGGGGTGGAGGACACTCTGTTTACATTTACAGTATGGACGGAAACCAACTGCCAGCAGTTCAGTGTCGGGACAACATACTTTCAGTTTAACCGTCACGTTCCGGAGGTTAACACATCTCTGATTGTAAGATAAAATTACTCCTCCACCTTGGCACCTCCCGCTCTTCTGTGGATCTCTATCCGCTCGCACAGCTGTGAAGCCGGTTATGTCCACGCATGAGTCAGGTGTGTTGTCAAAAAAAAGTTATGCCGTTCTTGTACATATTCTCGTACATATTCCATAGAGTAAGTATGAAATCCATCTCATGTTCATGTTTCATGGAAGTTAAATGCATGTAAGAAATTCTACATACATGTTTACTCAGTTTTGTAAAAGTTTTAAAAAAGTTTTCATCATGAGCGCTGCGTACATAATCACGTCTGTTAAACTCTTGCACCGCATTGGTCTAATATGGGTACATAGCAGCCGTTTCACTCCTTTGTAACTACAGTGAAAACAAACTAGTGCTGAATTAAAACATCGATAATCCAAAAAATTCTGCTATTACATAAGGCGAAATTTTACTTTAACTCAGTAGGAATGCATTTATTTTATGAAGTAAACAGTTTGTAGTTTGTAAAATGAGATAAATTTTCTAAAGACATTTTCAGGGTTCACTTTATGGGCTATCTGGATGGTGACCGAAAGAACAAGATCACGGATACAAGCAGCTGAAAACTGTTTCCTTCGTAGGGTGTCTGGGCTCTCCCATAGAGATACTATCAATAAAGGCGGATGTGGCCACAAAACCTTTAAAAAAATGTATCTGGTGTATGGCAAAAATAGAAAACGCTGCAAATTATTTGAGCTCTGCATACCCACGACACGCGCTTCGCAGCCAGTGTGAATGCTCTTATTGGATTCAATATTCATTTTCATTTGGATTTGGTCTCAAAAAATATGACAAAAGTAATGATGAAAATATTCTGTTAACAAAATTAACACTGGTATATGTATGAATGACACATAATGGTAATGGAACAAATTATCAAGTTTTTATTATATGTGGAAGGTTCCTTTGTTGTGCAAGCAAAAAAAAACTAGCCATCATACAAATTGTGTTTTGTTTTTCCATTAGTTGAAATGGAGTGATTTGGCTCGATGTCTGCATACCATGTTTGTATATAATAAATAAATAATGGTGTCCCATTATCCCAGCTGATGAACAGCCCAGTAGCAGTCACCTCTTTTTGCACTCACTATTGTGGTAGTGTCTACCATCTACAAATGTCATGATTTTCATCTTCTCATGAAAGACATGAACATCACAGGCAAATAAATGCAACTGCTGCCAAGCTGTTGCAGGAAGAAAAAGCACAAATGATGCGCATTGCAGAAATTATGTTCTCTATCTGTTGCTGATTGCGAAAACTCTTGATTGAAACTATACTGTTAGAGTGATACAAATTGAAATAAATATTTATTTTGTCACACAGTTCCAGTCATGTCTTTATTATAGCCTTCAGTGAAGAGAAATGTTGGTGACAAGCACAGACAATTACAGGAAAAGTGGGAGACACCATATTTTTATATTGAGCACGAGCACCCCCACATGTTTTATTTGCACAGAAAAAAGCTGCAGTGCCCACTGAACACAACCTCAAACGTCATTACTCAACAAGACATGCTCAGTATGCAAAATACCAGACAGCCAACCAGGTTGCCCATTTTAAAAGGTGTACTTAGGCGACCCAATAAAAATAAATAAACAAAGAATGATGCAGCAGTCAAAGCTAGCAATGTGTTCAGTGAGCTGATTGCGAAGGCTGGAAAGCCATTCACAGAAGGCGAGTTTATAACAAGCTGCACATATAGTCTGTCCTGAAAAGAAAGGTCAGTCTTTCTGCATTTACCCTCAACTGGCCCTTTGCAGCAGATAACTGAAGTTTGACAATAGGCGTTTTCAAAAGCCACTGTGGCAGCATGTTATATTGCCTGCATACTGTTTCTTTTGATTGCGCCGTGGCGGCATGGCAAGGTGCCAATATTGTGGCAATCTTGCCAGCAAGCTTGATAGTAATATTACCACAACCCTGTACTTATGAACATAGATCATGTACTGACAAAACACAGGTTAATGTCATGATGATGTGTGGAATGTGCTATGAGGTAGGCCAATCTTATGCGAAAATCTGTTCCCCTTAAATATTCAGTTCTCTCTATGCCAAAATTTCCTTTTGGAGCAGCTCTCAAAAACCTTGAGGAGTGGGGTTCAGTCAAGATAAAAAAGAACTTACACCCAAGTTATTTTGCCTGTTTACCACAGACTCTCTGTCTCACTGTTTATACACAACCCTGCAGGGCGACAGCCAGGACACCACCCATAAGTTGTTTTGTAAAAACCACCTGATCGCGCCACATTGCCACCACTGGCTGACCACTTATGAATGATCAAAAGGCTCCATGATGCATTAATTCCTGCACTGATGGCGGTATAGTGTTTTGACACTGGCTAATGTAATCCATGTGTTTAAAGCATCAGACGTTCCACCGTTTTTTAGAGAAAACTGAGTTTGAATATGAGGCTGAGCTATTGTAGCATAATTAATTCAGTATTCTAAAATAGGATGAAACCGAGTCCTTGAAGGCGTTTAAGTATTTAATGAAAACATGTTTGGCCAAAACATGGAGGAAACAGGATTACCATACACTCCCTAACCCACCTCCTTCTGAATGATACTTTAAATACAGTTCAGCAAGGACATTTTCAACTTTCCAGCACGTCTCCTTCAATATTCTTGTTCGGCTCCTGAAGAACCAGTTCATGATAGCCACCACTTTCTTTTTGGAAAAGATAAAGGTGGCATCCCAAATGGCTCGATGATTTAGCTTTTCTTGTTGACATCATGGATGAGCTAAATGTACTGAGAGAGAAGTTACAAGTCCATGAACAACTAATGAGTGATGTTTATGTTTGCCTTTTCCTAACATACCATACCACTTTATGTCCATAGCACATTTAAACAACAGCACAAGGTCAGACCAAAGTGCTGTACAATTTTTTTTGAAAAACTATGCATAAAAGTAAAACAAATAAAGACATTGAAAATAGCAAAAGAAAGAGAAGGGTTAAAAAGCTAAAGATTTAAAAGCAAATGATTAAATTTTTTTTTAAAGTGACAGTGTGTAGTTTTTGCAGTACATCTTTGAAAATAGCCATTAAAATATTATGTAATAATAATTACGTAAAGCATATTAATTGCAAAAATATTGGCGATATTGTAAAATATGACTTAAAAATCTGTTTGAAAATACATAGGCGCGGGTCCTCTTTTCAGGGGAAAGCCATATTATATGACGTTTTTACTTCTACAAGAGCCCGGGCGGACAAAGTGCACAGAACATGCCCGATAATAAAACATTGCTTTCCCCTCAAAATTCAAAAAAGTTTTGCCATAAATACATTTTTACCTCTTCGCTAGTTCCAAGCGATGAAAGAGAGACTGATGTGCTCGTCATGTTGCTGCAAATAGATCATGCTCAGGGAATTTAGCGTTTGAAAACAGCACTAGTTGGACCTCTGTTGTTGAGTTTCTTACTCGAAGACACAGATACCGCATGCTTGTGATAATTTAGGTATACACTGCCCCCTACTGGCCGAAGATTACTCACTGTGCTTTTAAATGAAGTACGTTCCACTCCCCAACGATAGACAGCAACATGCACCCCTACATGTTAGCCTTAATAGCGGTTACCTTCAAGCTACATTCAGGCAGTAAACTGAGGCTGGGGCGAGTGAAGCAGACAGAGTTAAAGCATGATATTCACAGTAACAGTGCATCGCCTCTTCATAAGTCCAAACATGCACTGATTGGCCGCTTACAGTTGATGGCATATGCCTCTTTTAACACTACTGTTGTTATTGCTGGGTCGCATTTCTGCCTCTCTAATTTCCTGAGGGGATGCACGAGTGTGGGCGGGGGTGGAGGGGCCGTTATCAGAGAAGTCCGATTTTCAATTACATTATCCAGCAAGAGAAGTCGAGTTTCTGAAACTCCAGTTCGGTTCGACTCCAGCCGGACTAAGGTGTATGCAAGCACTTCTAAAGTCTGATTTCTGTCGGACTAAGGCAATAATTCAAATTTCTCTTGCTGCATGTCAATGTACTGAATGTTAACTTTGTATGGTTCCCTCCAAAATAGCAGATCATAATTCACTTAATGCAACACAACTTTCAAATACTGGATAAAAGGTAAAATGTTAACAATTGTTTAGACAATCTTTGTGAACTTTGTAGCACAAGAAACCAATAAAAGGTGAACCTTGACATGTACATAGGCGTCATTTTAACCGGGAACACCGGGGACACATTTTGTGATTGCCAGCTGTGTCCCCCCCTACTTTCAAAAAAGCCTGCAGATGAGGATGGTTTGTTTTTTTATACCAGCGTAGATCTAATACCTGTGGCTGCTCCTAACAGATGGTCTATTAAAATACTTTTTAAATGTTGCATCTAATTATTTATAATTTAGCTTTAATTGAAAATAAAACAGTTATCACTTTAGATTAATTTGTAACATTTCTGAAAAAAACACAATTGCGGCATGCTGGGTAATCGGTTTTACAGCCACCGCTTCATACTGAAACAGCTGTCAGCAACTACAATAAGCAGGAGAAAACAAGGCTGCTCATGAATCCGTCATTCTTCTTTAGCTCCAAGAGGTAAGCAATATTATATCTTATTTAACAACAGAAGGAGGTTATATTTTAATGTGATGAATCTCAGTGCATGTTTGGAGTAAACATAGCTACAGTTCTGCATTTTAAGCTAACATCATTATGACCAGTAGCCACAAGAGATAAGTGAGAATTGAAAGGAAGGAAAAAGCTACGTTCTTCTCTCAAACTGAGAAGGAATTATTAATACAACCCTATGAGCATCAGATATTTATCATAATCAAAAAGGGTAAAATCAGGTGCAGATTTGTTTTTCATGTTAATTGGTAGAGCTCACTTACGGTGCAGTGTTATCCGTTCTCCATTTATTTTGTGTGGATGACTTGAGGATGTTTTTAAGCTTAAAATAATATTGTTAGAAAGCCCATGGGCTCTTAGTTCATATCTTATAGTATTGTTTTTCATTGTTTTCACTACAAGATGCTATATTGTTATGTTCATGAATGCAACATAGATTTCTACGCTGTTTAAATGCGTCACATGTGCGATGCAGCGCAGCTTAGAACAGTTGTCTGCCTTTTTCCCCTTCCTTTGTTGCAGGAGTTTAGAGAGTTGTTTTTTCACTGTTCATATCGGTTTGTTGTTGTGTAAATGCCATACAGCTGAGTTTTTAAAAGTGTTTTTTGAATAATTATGGTATGGTTAGTCATATTTGTAAAAGTTTTACCGGAACTCTGTTTAATCTGCTACTGTGAAAATTAACCTTTTCTTTTTAAAAAAATCCAACCCTCTCCTTTTTAATTTTGAAGGATTCTTTAACCAAAGATGGGTCAATTAAGCGTTTTATTAAATGTACAAAAATGAAAAGGGAAATAACCATTAGGTTTAAATGCACACAAGGTGAGATTCTGAACACACTGAAATCTCTAGAACAATTAAATGTAGCTAAAAGGCCAATTGGTGAACCAAAATTAAATGCATATTAAACTTGATGTCAGAACTGTACATTTTTCAAAACCAATGCTGTGTGAGTGTGTTTGAGACGGTAAACAAGTAGATTGTGTGTGTTCTAGGGGTTCAACGGTACAGGTAGCCCACGGTACGGTCCGTATCTCGGTACCTGGGCCACGGTCCACGGTACAGTTCGGTACATGTTTTGTGCAGAAATAGACTGCTTTTTTTAATCCCAAAACATATATTTCATTTTTTTGGGAACAAAAGAAGAATGTCACAGTTAATTTAACCCGCCCATAGTTACAGGTGTGGGCGGGTGAAAGCCGTGAGAATACAACATAAACGAGCTGTACGTCTCTCTGGGATTATGGTTCACACACAGGGCCGCAGTAACAGAATGTTTTCTGTATTTTACCGGTTCGTTAAACGAAAGCGCATCTGACCACACTGACACAGGTGGCGGATAAATATTCCTCGTGTGCCCGCCACTCAAAGGGCTTTTATGTGTGTCAATGCATCAATGAACGGAGCGCAGCACATCTCCTCTTTGCTTTGCGCTGCGGCGCACCGCAAAGAGGAGATGAACACAGCGCAACCCGGCGCCCCTGAATACTGGAGCCTGCCCGGGCAGAAAGCGCTCAAGTTGGGAGAAATTTGAGCAGCGCCTCTAACCAGGGCTGATTTCCGAAAAAAGTGCAACCAACCCGTGTACATTTTTTCGCTCCTCACAAAAAGTTGGTTTTATGTGAATCTCACCTCTGCATTCTCAGCTGCCTCTTCCTGCATATCTTTGTTTTTCTCTGTCACATGCTGTTCCTGATAGAAAATGGGTAATAAAACAAACAACATTGTGTGATTAGATTTTGTTTCCTTTTTTGCTAATGCAGCATAGATTTTAACTTGATTATCTTTGTTTTGTTTGTTTTTTGGAAAAGTATAGATTGTTAAGGTGTCCATTTGTTGACTTCCAAAAAAGGACACATTCCTGAAACACTCAAGTTATGTTGTTTATTTGAAAAACACTTGACTTTGACGTATTTATAGTATGCCTGCTCTATGTGATTTAACATTTTTTAAATAACCTCATAGGCTAAGTCAAAAAGTAAAATTACTATTCTCTGGAAATAACTATTTTAAAAATTACCCTGAAAAACTAATTGGTCAGTCATATGGGACAAAAAGTCTCTTTTTTTTGGTCTAATGAAACAAAACGCAATACAAATCGGGATGTCTGGCACCTGAAAACACACGTGTGCTACTTATGTTTATGGTGCAGTCTCAGACATCACATATTACTCTAAGGGGCGCTGATACCTACTGAACAAACGTGCTGCTACTTTGTAATGCCATTAAAATCTTATTTTTACGTTAACATTGTTTGTCCTTCAGTCACTTTTGCTCCCAAAACCTGAATTGAGACTTATTTATTTACACACTTTCACCAAAAAATATTATCCCTCTAATACTTTTGAGTTATGGAGGGGTCATTTAACATAAGGCCATTTGCTGTCGGGACCTTGTAGGAATTAAACAGCTCCCCTCCATGCGACCCTGAATTGGATGAAAGCGGTATCGATAATGGATGGATGGATGCATCATATTAAGAGGGTGATTGTAGGTAGGCTGTAAACAATTAGGCTGTCTAATGAGAACATCAGCCACATCGTAAATAGACCCTCCCACTACAGTGAAAAGCACCTCGTGAACTGAGAATAAGTGGCGAGAAAAGAACAAGGAAACCTAACTGGTCACAGGACAAATTATTACTACTGGCACAGTTGGTACTGGAGCGGAGGACGGTCCTCAAAGGGCGATTCGGAGCCGGGATTACGAATAAGAAGAAAAGGGAGGCATGGGTGGAAATAAGCAGAAACATAACTGTAGCTTATCAAGCGGTGTCTCGAAAATCAGAAGACTGTGAGAAGAGATGGTATTCCCTATAGTCCCAGTGTCTGCTCGAGATCACTGCTTATAAAAAGGATGCTGCTGCAACAGGTAGGCAATGACCGTCATATAGGCATCCCTACATATGTTGCATAAATTGGAAGACGTGCACGTTTTCTTCTTTGTGCACCCCCGGCATACCTGCAATCGCCATGAAATTGGCTTTAATTCGATGCAGTTTCTGGATGTCTAATGGGAAACGGATGAATTGTTGGATAATGTATGGTCGACAGAGCGCTTTAGGAGTTTGGTGGATTGATCGGCTGATAGACGGTTGTGAGCCAAGGGGAGACGTATCGCGTTGGTAAGACGTATCGCGTCATTTCCTGTTTTGTGACTAACTCGTTTGTAGCAAGTCGGTGTTTCTCTCTTGAACTGATCTAACTTTCTCTGTCAATAAGTTTTTTCTGAGTTGCTTTAACACACAAACACATTAAAACGACGTTAATTTTCTTCACGATTTGGGACTCTTTAAGCGTTTCACTGTTTTTTTTTTTTTTTTGGGCTTGGTAAGGTACCGCTTGGTTAGCTTAGCTTCACGGCTAGCATGGCTTCTGCAGCTTTCTCTCTTGTCCCTCCATCTCTCTCTACACCTCCTCCTCTTTCCTGCTCTCTCTGTCAGATGTTTAGTTACTCCTCCGCCTCATTTAGTGAAGTTGGTAGGTGTAATAAATGCAGCATTTTTGTAGCTTTGGAGGCGAAAGTTTCTGAGCTAGAGGCCCGGCTCTAGGCCAGTCAACTAGGACAGGACCTAGCCGTCCTCCAACAGCTCCCGTGCAGCCGGGACCTCAGGCGAGCTGGGTGACTGTTCGTAGGAAGACTAGCGCCAGACCCCAGTCCGCGGCCAACCTCCAGCCCCTTTCTCTGAACAATAGGTTCGCCCCGCTCAACGACGCACCCGCCGAGCAGGAGAGGCCGATTCTTGTAATTGGCAGCTCCATAGTTAGGAATGTGGCTCCAGAGACACGAAAGACCACCGTCAAATGCCTTCCATGGGCCAGGGCTGCGGACATTAGGTCCCATCTGAAGCTTTTGGCCAAGGACAAACGGCGGTATAGCAGGATCGTTATCCATGCTGGTGGCAACGACACCCGGCGACGGCAGTCGGAGGTCACTAAAATTAGCGTAGCTTCGGTGTGTAGGGCTGCCAAAAAGATGTCTGACTCTGTAATTTTTTTCTGGTCCCCTGCCTGATCGTACTAGCGATGACATGTACAGCCGTATGCTTTCGTTCCACCTTTGGTTGTCAAGGTGGTGTCCAGAAAACGATGTGGGCTACATTGATAACTGGGGGGCCTTCTGGGGAAAACCTGGACTGTTAAGTAGAGACGGCATCCATCCCACAGAGGACGGAGCTTCGCTTCTTTCCAGGAACATTGATAGGGTTATCTCTAGTTCCCCAAAGCCGTGACAACCCAGAGTCCAGCTCAGGGAAACCAGAGTCCAGATCAGGGAACCCAGAGTCCAGGTCAAGGAACAGGGACTGCCACCCACCCACTAACCTATAGAGATAGTTTCCCGTCCACTACCCAAAACTAATGAATTAAAAGTTAATGCTACTAGAGCAAAGTATAAAAATCTCATAAAGATAAATAAAACTCGGACTGAACATAAAAACAAATCAATTAAATGTGGTTTACTAAACATAAGATCTCTCCCCTCAAAAACACTCTTAGTAAATGACTTAATTTGTGAAAATAATATTGATTTGATTTGTCTTGCAGAGACATGGTTGCAGGAAGAGGACCATGTCACAATAAATGAGTCAACTCCCCCTAGCTACTTAAACTTTAGTGTCCCTCGAAGTACTGGTCGAGGAGGTGGAGTAGCAACTATCTTTCACTCCGATTTACTAATTAATCTCCAAAAAAATAATAGTTACAGTTCCTTTGAACATCTAGTTTTTAGCTTTCCTCATACACATAACAAAGCAGTAAAGCCACTTTTGTTTGTGGTCTTATATCGTCCACCAGGACCTTATTCTCAATTTTTAGATCAGATTTCAGATTTTCTATCTGACTTAGTTTTAAACACTGATAAAGTCATTAAAGTCGGAGACTTCAATATTCATGTTGATAATGAAAGTGATAGTCTAAATACAGCTTTTCACACTATCCTAGACTCAATAGGCTTTACTCAAAATGTGCAGGGACCAACACATTCTTGTCACCACACTTTAGATCTTGTGCTGACTTATGGCATTGACTGTGAAGAAATAACATTCTTTCCACATAACCCTATCCTGTCTGATCATTTCCTTATCACTTTTAAACTTACTCTAATGGATCATATCAAACCTGAAAGAAAACTTCATTATACCAGAACGTTATCAGACAACGCTGTAGCAAATTTTAAAGAAGCTCTTCCAACTTGAATTTCCTCAGTTTATAAATGCAGAACAGAAAACAGTGATTTAACTCGTGACCCCTCACAACTTGACATTTTAGTTCATAGCGTTAATTCCTCCCTGCGTCGGGCAATAGACAAAGTTGCCCCCTTGAAAAGGAAGGTGGCTAGCCATAGAAGATTAGCTCCCTGGTTTAATTTAGAGCTACATACCCTAAAGCAGAATGTTAGAAAACTAGAGAGAAAATGGCGCTCCACGCATTTACATGATTCCTTTTTAATATGGAAAAATAGTTTATTGCTATATAAAAAGAGCCTTCACACAGCTAGAACAGCATATTATTCATCTTTAATCGAGGAAAATAAAAATAATCCTAGGTTTCTTTTTAATACAGTTGCCAAACTCACACAGGATCATAGCTCTATCGAGCCAACCATTCCCCAAGCTCTAAGCAGTGACGACTTCATGCAATTCTTTATAAATAAAATAGACTCCATAAAGAATAAGATAATTGGGAATCTTCCCAATATGCTTGCTTCCTCCTTAGTTAATGAGGCAGCCTCAAAAATGGTTGAACCTAATATATGCTTAAACTGCTTTAATGCAGCCGAACTTTGTGATGTACTAAAATTATTAGCTTCATCTAAACCTTCAACTTGCGTTTTAGACCCAATCCCAACTAAACTCTTAAAAGAAGTTTTCCATCTGATCGCTGCTCCAATTTTAAATATAATGAATCTATCCTTAGTCAATGGATATGTACCACAGGAGTTTAAGATTGCTGTAATTAAACCTCTACTTAAGAAACCCTCTCTTGATCAAAACGACTTAATGAACTATAGACCGATATCTAATCTTCCCTTCTTATCTAAAATTCTTGAGAAAATAGTTGCACACCAGATATGTGAGCATTTAAACAATAATGAGCTGTTTGAGAAGTTTCAGTCAGGCTTTAGAGCTCATCACAGCACTGAAACAGCTCTGGTGAAGGTTACTAATTATATTCTCATAGCCTCAGACAATGGACTGGTGACCATTCTGGTCCTGTTAGATCTCAGTGCTGCCTTTGACACTGTTGATCACAATATTCTCATAGAAAGGCTTCAACGTGTCGGTATAATAGGAACAGCCCTAGGCTGGTTTAAATCTTATTTGTCTAACAAATTTCAGTTTGTTCAGGTAAACAATAGATCTTCCTCTGCCTCAATGGTTACTTGCGGACTACCACAGGGTTCAGTGCTTGGGCCGATTCTTTTTACTATATATGCTTCCTATTGGTAAAATAATTAGGCAGCATGGGATACATTTCCATAGTTACGCAGATGATACACAGCTATATCTATCCATAAATCCTGATGAATCCAATCAGTTAGGTAGACTACAAGCATGTCTGGAAGACATAAAAACTTGGATGACTCTAAACTTCTTGCTTCTAAATTCTGATAAAACAGAAGTTGTCGTCTTTGGACCAGAAGCTCTGAAAAAGAAACTACTTAGTCAGCCCCTTCACCTGGACGGCATTAAATTAGCCTCCAGTAATAAAGCAAAAAACGTCGGGGTCATTTTTGACCAAGTTGTTAGTAGTAGTTAGAGTCAGGTTAGACAGGTAGATAGGAAGAGACAGGTTAATGTTAGTAGTCAGGCAGAGTGTCAAAAGTTAGGAAGAGATAGGAAGAGGTAGAGTAGCTAGGTAGAGATAGATTAATGTAAGCCAGGTAAAGATCCGGAGCCGGTCGCGGCTTACCGCCGCGGAAGAAATGCGCCCCACGGGGGCCAGCCAGCGCCGGAGAGAGGTCCCTCAAGGGGATCCTCCCGCACAGTGCGGCCGCCCATTACCTGCCGGGTTGAATCCCCTGGGCAGACTGTGCGGACCCCACCCGTTTATCTCTTAAACGTTTCTCGCCCTCTTCAACTCTGTCCTCTCAGTTCTGTCAATTTTTCCTTAAGATAGTTGTCGACTATCGGTCTCGTGCCGGTATTTAGCCTTAGATGGAGTTTACCACCCACTTTTGCGCTGCATTCTCAAACAACCCGACTCCGAGAAGACCCCGGCATGACGGGGGCCGTTACCAGCCCTACACCGTCCACGGGTCAGGAGGGCTCAGACAGAGTGTTGGTAGCCAGGTCTCCTAGTAGCTAGGAGACAGGTTAATGTTAGTAGCTATGCTGCTTTAAGCTAGGCTGTTGGAGGACATTATTAGGGTCTGTTCCTACTTTCTCTCCTACTTCTCCCCAACTGCATGATGTGCTGTCAATTCAAGCACTAACCTGTTTTCTATTATAGTAGGTGCTCCGGATTAGCCCTGCTTGACGACCCTGACTAAGATGGCATTGCAGTGACGGAAAATTCTCCACGTCCTGCAACAAACTTCTGCATCAGTTCTATTGCTCTTTCTGTGTCTCTGTTATGTATTCTCCAAGCCACAGACGGTCGCGGCAGATAACCGCTTGTGCTGAGCCTGGTTCTGCCGGAGGTTTCTTCCTGTTAAAAGGGAGTTTTTCCTTCCCACTGTCGCTGCATGCTTGCTCAGTATGAGGGATTGCTGAGAATTCCACGACGCAATCTTCTGTGGTTCTGTAATTTCTACACTTAACATTGTATTGTAATAACTCTTTTTGTAAAGTGCCTTGAGATGACATCTGTTGTGAAATGGCGCTATATAAATAAACTGAATTGAATTGAATTGATATACCCAAGTCATCCGGCGTTGCAAAGTTGCATTTTCCCTGTAGCTAAATATCTTAGTTTCGCTAAACATTTAAGTTCTGGAATGATCGGGTTGTTACGATTAGTTGGAGACGTGATTGCATCCCGCACCACATCTGCAATAAACGATTTAGTCGGTATCGTTTGGTCAATTCAGAATCATCCAGAGTGTCCAACACATTGCGTCTGGCTGCAGCCATTTTGGGAGTCTTTGTGAATAGGTCTTAGGGAGTTAGGAGTCCTCTTTACTTCTTTTAAGGACTCCCATACTTAGGGGCTACTTTTAGGCCTAAAAGTGGTTGTGAATTACTTTTATCTCAAGAAACTAGGAGTCCTAAATTTAAGAGTGACATGCCCACATTTTTTAGGAGTTACTCCTAAATTCGGCAGTTAGGACCTACTTTTAGCCCTAAGATTCTTTGTGATTACGGCTCCTGATCGCATATTTGACTATATGCGCCACAAATAATATAACAAGCATCTTTTGTGTTAGGTTTGCTATAATATTGTTATGATGATGATAATTGTTATGATGATGATAATGATTCTTCCTAGCCTACAACCTAACGGTGGGTTTTAGTGTCATAAAAAAAATCTGGCTTTCAGCTGTATTGAATAATTTAATGATTTTAAACAACTGTCGATACACTGTGGTGCACACTGTAGTGAAACGTCAAACTGAATACTCAAATATGCATAGCATATGCTATTCAAAAATTGTCCCTGGCAATATTTAAACTCCACTCAATTGTAATTATATTGTCCCCACCAATTCTAAAAACAAACTTGCTTACCACTATGAACATACATCAGGTCAGAACAAACATGAACTGGCAAATTTGTTCTTGGAATTTGAATTAAAGTGAACTTGTCTCAGTTTTTACCAGTACTCTATTGGAAATATCCATCAAAATGTTTTTTTAAATTAATAAAATTATGCCTAATCATTGAAAGTATATGGTCTAAAATACATAGTCACGGGCCTAAGTGTCTGAGGGTGGACATGTTTCCATCTACATGAGCCTATGTGGACAAAACGCATTTACTGATTTTTGTACACATAGTTACATCAGTATCCCCTCGCCTTTTACAAAAAGATTATATGAAGAGCTCTATGAACATACTGAATGCACCTCTTTCTCCAGCCCGGACCTACCTACTGACCCGATCCAAGAAACCTGCAACCCAGGTCAATGGGGCAGCCTCGGAGACACCGGCTTACCACGAAGGGAGAGTCGACCCTTCAGTTGTTGTGTCCGAGTCTTTGTGAGACACAGACCCGGCCGCGGCTCCGTGTCAGTGATGGAAACCCACACAAATGATTAACACTGCCAGAAAACTAGAATACACATCAGCATTGCTTTCTCTCAATGGAAATAACTGAAGGACCAGCAAAGTCTAAGGATTCACACCGAGGGTATGTGATTTTTGCTGGATAGGTAACAATATTCACCATTGTTGTCATTCCATCTAACAATACAGTTTATTTAGTGTGTATATTCAATATGGCAAAATGTCACTCCTCTGGGGATACTTACTCCAGAGAACAGCTCCTTAACTACAGGACTACAACGCCTGTGGATTTATTTCCAGTATTTGTCACATCTGCAGCGGATTTACGACAGACTCTAGGACTTAGGAAAGACTACAAGCTGACTTAGGAAAGTAAGACTCCGAAAGAGAGGAAAACAAGCTGCCGCACTCTTGCTTCTGAGGAGACACGGTCGTCAGACTTTTCTACCTGGGATCTTCCTCTCCAACGTACTCTCACTCCGGAATAAAATGAATGAGCTGGCTCTAATAAGAAGCATGAACAGAGATTTTGCTTCATCTTGTGTATGTAGTGTTGGGTTTTATTTTCACTTCTATGTCTCTATGTTTCCAGGAGGACCTAACTTCCTCAGCAGGATCTTTTCACACCCATTCCAGGATAGAGAGAAAGAACAACACAACACACAACAGAATTCTGTTTGAGAGAACCCACCTGATCAGGAGCGAGCCGTTGTTGCACAGGTGCAACCAATGACTGACTTCCCTTCCAGGGAGCAACAGTTTTATTTCAGCACAGCACAAAAAATCAAATGATGAACAACTCAGTACTTTTCCACAGTTTTTTACACTCATTGACCTGTTCTTGAACACATCAGTATCTGCTCTAAGGAGTATCAGCACAGAAGAATTCCTCCTTTCCCGTGTAAAAACAGCTTCTTCCTTTTTGAAATAATAAGGTGGGTTATATGAAACTACATATAAAATGTTTAACCAAATATATGTAAAGCAGGTTATACAAAAATGCATATAAAAGTGTTCACGAAGATATAATATTCTTCAGTAGTTGTGGAACTGTGAGGACATCCCGGACCGACAGGCCACTCTCTCCGGTAAGAATTCAGGTGGAGGCGTCTGCTTCTACTACAACATATGCAGGTGTAAAGATGTGACAGTGACTGCTCAGCACTGCGTTCCCTCTCTGGAATATCTTTTATCTACTGCAAACCATTTTATTCTCCGCGGGAATTTGCTTCATTCATTCTGTCCCGTGTTTACATCCTGTCAGACGCAGACATGTGAGCAGCTCAGTGCGTCCTCACTGAGCAGATACTGCAAATAGAGCAGACATACCCGGACTCTCTGATTATTGCTCTTGGGGACATAAATAAAGCCAATCTGAGAGAGGAACTTTCCAAATATAGACAATATATTAAATGTTTGACTAGAGAGGAGAGGACACTGGATCACTGTTACAGCATCATAAGTTGGGCCTTTTACACCTTTCAATCCTGGTTTACCCCTAAACTTTAACAGCTGTGGCTAGATAAGAGAAAGGCGTTCAGAAGCACAGATGGGAATGCTACAGAGAGGCCAAGTACAGGTTCACAAAAGAACATTGGACATTGCTAAACACCGGCACTCTGAGAATATAAAGCAGCAGATCCCAGAGAACAACTCAGCCTCTGTGTAGAAGAGTTTTAGGGAGATCACCAACTACAAGCCTACCCCCCCGCTCCAGTGATGACCTGGTGTTGGCCAACACCCTCAACAACTTTTAAGCGCTTTGATGAGCCAACAAGCAGCCTTCACACCTCCACCAGTCCCAACAATAGACACTCATCCCCCCACCACAGAGCATTAAGACAGGGGTGATGGTGAAAAAATAATTCTGAGCCTGAACTTTTTTTTCCCCCTGGGAGGCCCCTAAGCCAAGATATATGCTCTGATCAACATAACTTTAAGCAAGATCCAGGAGTGTGCTCCCCTGGGAGAACTTTTTGATAAATAACCCATTGGATTACAGATTCTGATGACTTTTGTGGATATAAATGGACATTATTCAGACATGAGATGAACAAACCCAATACAAGCCTATTTACAGAAGCATATATGTGTAGAGCAGCAGAGCTCTTGCGACCCTGGGCCTGCTAGGCCTGTTCAGGAACACATATCTGCTTTTAACTAGTTACTTACCTGCACAGGTATTGCTTGTATATCATACTGAGACTACGGATACTACAGCCATACCAAGAGAGGTGAGTAGGTGGCAATTATAATACTCAAAAGTAACTAGGTATTAATTACTAGCCTTACAATTAACTAAAGGGCATGAACAAGGAGACATTCATTTTTTTGAAAAGCATGCACCATTTATTTTAAATGATCACGTATTTGTAATTAGGGAGAAAGTTTATTTAAAAACGTGAGGTTTGCATATTTTAAAATCCTCTGAGTTTGTTTGTTTGTTTTACCAGTATGCCACCATTTATATTTACGCACAGCTCTCGTGAGATCTCAGCAGCTCATCTCAGCAGCCTTCCGCTCTGTCCATTCTTGTGTCTCCACCAGTGGCGGCTGATTCCACCTCCAGGATCTACTACAAAGAATGCGTGAGATGGAAATAAAAACCAGACGCCTTGAGGAGAACGCAAAAAACAGTTCAACTGTACCAGTGGGATATGGCAATCAACAGGCAGAAAAATACATTGAAGATTAAGAAGACCTTGTGCATTTTTGGGGAGCAAATGAATCAACAGAATTATTATTCCTCATATCTTAATTAGTTTATTGACTGTCCACACTGCTCAGCACTGAACATACAGAACTTATCAGGTAATTGTCTTGATGTCAGAACTTGGTTTAAAAATAAAATATAAATAATAATTGTAAAAAAAAAATCTAGAAAAAGTATTTTTTCTGAAACCAGGAAGAATGTATGTGAAGCTGAACCTACTGTGAAAAAGAATTTGAGCCCCACAATAGCAGGACATGAACCTGGACCTACCAAGCAGGAGTCATCTTCACTAACCATTCAGCCAACATGACAACATAGTGAGATGTGCAGATTCAATAGTATATATACTAACAAAATCCCCACTTGTTTAAAATCTATATAATTCACAACTCACACTGATTTCTTTTTCATTTTAGGCTGCGTAGAGTAGAGATGACGGACATACTAGACGGCGCTGGTAGGAATGAGAGGGATATCATATTACCAGTCCAATCAGTCCATAGGTGGGCGTGTTAGGTCGCTTCGGCACGCTTCAAACCCAGGCAGAGGTAGTCCAAAAAAAGGGGTCCTCTGGGGTCGGCTCAGAATGGACACAGGTAATGGAAACACGGCAAAAGCTACCCGTTCCGTACCGTACTGGCACTAGTGGAAATTGGGCAAAATACTGACTGTGGTAAAACCACAGTACTGGTAATATTAGACCTCAGTGCGGCGTTTGACACAATTGATCATGATATACTATTAGAACATCTAGAGAGCTTGGTCGGACTCTCTAGTATGGCACTCAACTCGTTCAAATCCTACCTCAAGAACAGGACCTTTTTTGTGTTGATCAAAGAATTCTCATAATAAAAAACAGAAATCAAATACGGGGTCACCCAAGGCTCCATCCTGGGGCCCCTCCTATATAGCATTTACATGCTTCCATTAAGCCAGAATATAACAATAAATAATATCAACTACCACAACTATGCTGCTGACCCTTTATATTTCAATGTCACCAGGTGATGTTGAACCCATCCAAATCTGACTGAACAAAAACAAAACTGAAGTACTTATTTTCGGACCCAAAAAATATTGATTTAATATCAGTACACAACTTCAGTTGGTCCAACTAGAAACTCCTGACCAGGCCAGAAATCTAGGTGTAATAATGGACTCAGACCTGAATCTCCAGGGTCACATAAAAACAATAACAAGGTCAGCTTTGTATCACCTGAGGAACATTTCTAGGAGTAAAGGACTGATGACTTCAAAGTGCTTTTATTAGTCTACGCATGGGACTGCCTTGAAATGGTTCACTTCTTTACTTTACCAATCGTTCTTTCAATGTGGCTCTGGGTGATGTTTCCTCGCCGCCAGCCAGTTTGACATGTGTCGTCCCCCAGGGCTCAATTTTAGGTCCATTACTGTACAGCTTAAACACCTGCCCGCTGGGTGACATTAATCGGAGGTATAACGTTAATTACCATCTCTATGCAGACAACTGTCAATTGTATACTCTGTTGAGCCTGGGCCTGTGATGGACTGGCGACCTGTTCAGGGTGTACCCCGCCTCTCACCCGTTGACAGCTGGAGATAGGCACCAGCCCCCGCGACCCCTGAAGGACTAAGCGGTTCAGAAAACGGATGGATGTGGAGCCTGGGGCTCACAGCATCTGGCAGATTGTCTGTGCGATGTTAAGAGGTGGCTGTCAATTAACAGCCTCCTTCTTAATGAATTCAAACTGAGACCATTGTTTTCAGTCCTCCCTCCGCGTCTAGTCAATCCCCTCACTCTCTTGGGTATTGTCACAGGTACTCCCAAAGACTTAGTGGTAATTCTAGATCCGGCCATAAAATTTGACTGTAGGTTGTGAGATCTTGCTTCTTCCATCTAAGACACCAGGCCAAGTTGAAGCCCATCCTTAAGAGGAACCACCTACACTCTGTTCTACATGCCTTTGTTATCTCAAGGCTCGATTTCTCGATTTGCTGGCTGGCGTCTCTGCCTCTACTACCTCTTGTTTGCAGTTGGTCCGGAACACAGCAGCACACCTCCTGACCGGCGCACGCAAACAAGATCATATAACCCCAGTATTAAAGGACCTTCATTGACTCCCGGTTTCATACCGTATAAACTAAATAAAAATAAAAGATCCTGACGTTCACTTTTAAAGCTCTACATGGCTGGCACCACCTAATATCTCTGAACTGATCTCCTCCTATGTCCCTATACGGTCGCTTCGATAAGCGGAGTTGGTCCTTTTGACCGTCCCTGTAACCCATTACAGATCTTGACGCGACCGAGCCTTCTCGGCTGCTGCCCCGCCCCCTGCCCCTGCTGGTCAGGCAGTCTGATTCCTGCCCACTTTTAGGAAACAGCTTAAGACATTTTTCTTCTCAGCTGCTTTTTATTCATTTTAACTTTGCTGTTTTATCTTTTGCCTTTTGCTTTGCTTTTCCATGCTATGTAATTTCATTTTGTATGTCGTTTTATTGTGAAGCACTTTGGTCGGCTCCAATGCTGTTATTAAATGTGCTATATAAATAAAGTGGATTGGATTGGATATAAATTATTGAATGGTTTAGCATCAGAGTACATTACAGATCTGCTATCACAATACAAACCATCCAGATCACTCAGGTCCTCCAGCTCTAGTCTACGGATTGTCCCTAGAACCAAAACCAAGCATGGGGAAGCAGCTTTCAGTTTCTATCTTCCCACATCGCTGGACGAATGCAAAACGTACACGAAAACACAAGTGATAGACCATATAAAATGGGGTACAGTACTTTTAGCTTTTCCCAACATTCCAGGGGAATTTCCAGCCTGCTAATATTTGGTTCCTTATCCTCAGCATTGTAATGCATTAGCATGGAGGATGTGTTGTTATTGTACCCCATCTACTTGGCAGACAATAAACACTTAAACTTTGAATAAAATAAGAAATGGTAAAAAATATATATATACAGCTCTTAATAGGCAAATCTAACTTGTCTGACCTAAAGTTAGATTGAGGTTACCTTATTAGGAGTTATAAGTTTAAAATGTTCCCACACGGGGGAAATCCTCCTCTTCCTAGCTTGCTTTATTATCTCTCTCTCCTGGGACACACATGTAAATGTTTGGACCGTGCAACACGTTTTTTTTTTTGTTTTCACTTACAGTAGCTTTCAGTACGGTGAACTGACAGTGGCCAGACATCCGTACGGAAAAATATGGCGGATTGGCAAGAGCTCCTATTGCCGGAGGTTCGTAAATACAGACATCTTTATGATTCGGCCGATAGAGATCCCTGTGATCAGCTGTGTTTTAATGGACGAGTGGACAGTCTCCTTTTTTGTCTTTAGCTCTGTTTAAGCTCACGGGTGTCGCCATCCTGTAAACAACAGTGATTACTACTTCTACTATGGTGTAGTATTGTATGCATGTTGTAGAGCTCAAGAATATTGGTTCTCAGCAGGGACAAGCTGCAAAAAGTATAAGCGCCGCTAGAAGGCGTCTCGGCCAGTTCCCGACTTCCCATTTCCGCGCGGAATGTACATGCATCAAGCATAAACCAAGCTTTACATTGGCCCCTATGCAGAGTCTGCTGATGCGCGAATGCACAAGGACCGTCTACTAATTTGCCACACCGAAAAATATGACAGAGTAATATTTGTTTTGCTTCACCTTGGACAGGTTTAGTATCAGATTAAATGCTCAGATAATAAAAATATATCTCCTTGATCATACTACAACTCATACTTTGGTAAAAGTATGAGTTGTAGTATGATCAAGGGGAGATGTATGATCAACGGGAGATGTAATTTTTATTATGAGGGAGGTATTTCATGTTCTGAAAATTTGGTGGCACTACAACATAAAATTATGTAGTTATTGAACATCTTATTGGTTTATAACACAATAATAAATCCCTAAAAAAATTGGAAAGATATTTTTCAAAAGTATAAATTGTAGTATGATTAAATAGAGATGTATTTTATTTTCTGAGCATTTGGTGGAACTAAAGCATGTAATGGTGAAGTTATTGAAGATATACACGGTTGTTGTTATTTGAATATTCACCCGCAACAATCGCCATGTTTATTTTACTTCTTCTTTGGCAAAATCCGGTCTGAGTCTGTATTCTGCCCCCACGCATGATTCTTCAGTACTACAGGCAAAGCCCGTACAAGATGCACTTTGCTGCTTGCATCAACGTGAGGTTGAAAAACGACTATACTTTCAGCTTCAGAACATCAAGAATGTCTACTAGAATCCTAATCACTCTTTTCATATCATTCACCTGTGTCTGGAAAAAAAATGATGCAGTCCATATGACAATAAAATGGGCTATTTAAAGCACATTTTCATAGTATTCATTCTTATAAGATGATGTGGATATGAAAGGTCTTATATGCAAAAAGAAATACCGTTAAATACCGTAATACTGATGAGTGCAACCCCAAGAACATCATCCCAACTGTAAAGCATGGAGGTGGAAACATCCTTCTTCAGGATACTTTTCTGCAAAGGGGACAGGATGACTGCTTTGTATTGAGGGGGGGTGGATGGGGCCATGTATCATGATATCTTGACCAACAATCTCCTTCCCTCAGTAAAAGCATTGAAAATAAGTCCTGACTGGTTCTTCCAGCATGACAGTGACCTGAAACACACAGCCAGGGCCACAAAGGAGTGGCTCCATAGGAAGCATCTCAAGGTCCTGGACTGGCCTAGCCAGTCTCCAGACCTGAATCCGATAGAAAATCTTTGAAGAAAGCTGAAAGTCTGTGTTGCCCAATGACAGCACCGAAACTTAAACGCTCTGGAGAAGATCTGTATGGAGGAATGGGCCAAAATCCCTGCTGCAGTGTGTGCAAAGCTGGTGAAGAACTACAGAAAACGTCTGATCTCTGTAACTTCAAACAAAGGTTTCTGTACCAAATATTGAGTTATGTTTGTCTGATGTATCAAATACTTATGTCATGAAATAAAATGGAAATTAATTCTTTAAAAATCATCCACTGTGATTTTCTGTATTTTTGTTTTAGATTCTGTAGCTCACAGTTGAAGAGTACCTTAGATAAATTACAGATCTCTACATGGTAACCTATAATATAAGAACATTTACCATTTTTAAAGTAATTCTAAAGTTTTAACTCATGTTGGTGGATGGGGGTCAAGTCACCCTAACTGTGCACCAGTGAACTGTTCCATGTTTGCTGAAAGTTATCATAATGGGTGAAAATCTTCAGCAAGTTAATGCCTTTTAGGGACTTTCTTCATCAGTTCCATCTTTTCTTATATTTCCAAGTTATATGTGAATGCATTTGCAGCTGATGAAGTAAATAAGTCTGCATGCTAACATTTTGTTATAATTCTTTATTTTTCTTAACTCATATATGTTTTCTTCATAGGTTTTACCTCAGTGATTGATATTGTGCTCTCTCTCACAGGATCTGGTGTGTTTTATCAACCAACAGTGCATAAACCAAAGTTCTCTGTGTTTCCATTCCTTATCACAGGCAGCTTCTTTGACAATTGGTGTAATTCCAGGTATATACAGAGTTCTCACAGTACTGATTGTGCTTTTTACTGGTCCATGATAATGCAAGACTACTGGGAATATATCTGTGGTGGTGTGAACTTCTGCAGAACTCAGATTAAACTCAAATTATCTGGGTAAGAATTTGCTGCTCTTTCCTTCAGCTCAATCATCAGGCCTCATCTTAAGGTTTGTATTACTGTTTTATTCTGCTCCAAAGAAGCTTTATCAGTCAGTGGAATAGGTGTGCGTGTCAGAAAACATGTAATTTATTTTCCAAACTCTGGATGTCAGACGTCAAACCTATCTATGAATTAAATCTGTTTTAGTTGTGACTGTTCCTTTATTTAAAGTATTCTAAGTTATAATAGTAGGAGCAGACTTTTTATATTTGGAATAGCAAGGGACAAAATAATACACTAAATAGGCCAAAAGCTTCTGTCTAAACTTCTGAAATAACAAACTTCTTTGTTCTGGTATTCATTATGAAACCTTTTATGTAAAATTTGTAATTTTGTATTTCCAAGAAGTATGTTTTTTTGTACAAGCCAGGCACATTAAATGCTTTTAGTGAACTACCTAATTAGAAAATAATTTTCCCCTTGAAGGCCACATGAGAACTGTCAATCTGCTGTATAATTATACTGGCATGCCCCTCAGATTGAATGATACATTTTTGTATCTTTCTTTTGTTCTTTGCTCAAAAGGATGGTTTTGTTTATTGAATATCTTTAAAGCAAATAGCTGCCATGCTTTTTTATAGAAATGTAAAGAAAAGAGATCACATTATGACTTTTTTCCAATCATTTGTTAGGTTTCTGTGGTCGTCTGTTGTTGTGCCTCTCTCACCTTTCTCCACAAGGGCGTGGAGGGCGCAAGCAGCAGGTGCAGCTCGTCGGACCTCACACATCTCCAGCTTTAAATGGGGAGCGATGACTGCATGCTGACGCCAGTTTGTTCTCGCAGCTACCGTGGTACAAGGCCGAATCCTCAACAGATCAAATAAGAATATCTTCCTTTGTGTCGTTGAAATCCTTATCTTGCTCCAATCTCCTCGCAGACCTCCTTCCATTGTTCCTTGACTCTTGGTTCCTCCGGATCTGTACTCCTGGGCCTTCACCCTGGACCTGGATCTTCACACTCCTTCCACAAATGTCCTGGTCAGCCTCTGCGACGCTCCCCGTCAAGCTTCAGCTCCTTCCATCCTGGGTACCTGTAGCTCACCTGCCCTTCCATCTGCCAAATCATCATCAAACCAAGTAAGAGCCAATCTTCTTAACAAAATATCTGATTCTTCATACACATCCTCACCGACTTCTGGATTCCTCCCGGCTCCGTCATCCGCTCCACAACCTGCAAACAGAACCAGCAACAAAAACGCCCATTCACAAAAAAAGGCATAAATCCTCTTAACTCCTCCTCCACGATCCTGCCATACCTGTAAGAACATTCATGCCACAATATTATCTCTTCCTTAAACACAGTCATAATCATACTTACCTTTCTGCAGTCCTGAGTTCATGGCTTCCGGTTCCCACTTCCTGGTTTTCCCAAGACCCGAAATTACATTTAAATAAAGCGTGTTTTAAGAAAGTTCCTGCTGTGTGTACACCTACGGACAGCCGTTACCCAACAGGGAATTCTTTTAAGTAACCATGATTCGCTTATACAAGACCTCTCTCAACAGCAAACGGTTCTCATGTCAACTACTAGGCGGTTAACGCACAGATTTACGAACTAAATTCCAAGAAAAAGGTGTAGAAGTGTCCCTCTTGGATGCAGTCTCTGCAGGGTTGGAAGAACTGAATAGGGAGTCCCAGAGGTATCAACTGGCTCACCAAAAGCAGAGTAGAGCATCCACAGTCCAGAATACTTTGGTCCAGAGGCAGTCCAGAGTCCTGCACAGGAGGTTCTTGGCAGAGCAGAATATGAGGTCCAATAGGCTTGAGACAGAGTCAGGTTCAGGCAAGGTTCAGCAACAGGATTTCAAAAAGACTAATCAGAAACCACTAAGGCTAGGCAAAAACAGTGGTCAGGGACCAGGAGTGTCAAAAAGGAGATAACACTAGCAGGTAAACAGGGCTTGAGGGCTGTAACAAAAGCAGACGATCTAGCACTGAGAAGGCCTAGAGCAGGTGTTTAAATAGGGAGCTTCCTAGGTGCAGACAATCAGAATCAGAATCAGAATCGGTTTTATTGCCATTGTTTGAGAACAAGTTCACAAACTAGGAATTTTTTCCGGTACAGTTGTGCACATAAAACATTTAACATAAGTAAAAATAAAATAAAATAAAAAGAAATAAAATAAAAAGAAATAAAATAAAAAGAATGAGCCATAAGGCTAAAGTCTTTATAAATATTATAATCTGTATGTAATATAAAAGAACTATGAAGAGATAAACATCCTTTTAACATAAGAACAGCAGCAGGGTTCCATTCACAGATGTGCAGGTGAATGACAGCAGCAGATCTAAGTGTGATCAGACCACACAGTGCAGTAAAATAAAGTTACGTAGTGCAGATGGTTCTATCCTACATGGGTCTTTAACTGAACTATCGGGTCTTGTTATTGTTCATGAGTCTGATGGCGGAGGGGAAGAAACTGTTCAGGTGGCGGGAGGTGTGGGTCTGGATGGACCGTAGCCTCCTGCCTGAGGGGAGGAGGGAGAATCGTCGGTGTCCAGGGTGAGAAGAGTCAGCTGTGATCCGACCCACACGCCTCCGGGTCCTGGAAGTGAACAGGTCCCGGAGGGATGGGAGCCTGCAGCCAATCACCTTCTCAGCAGCACGCACGATGCGCTGCAGTCGGTGTCTGTCCCGGTCTGCGGCGCCGGGGAACCACACGGTGATGGAGGAGGTGAGGATGGACTCGATGATGGCCGTGTAGAACTGCACCAGCATCTCGGTCGGCACCTTGAGTTTCCTCAGCTGCCGCAGGAAGTACATCCTCTGCTGGGCCTTCTTGATGAGGGAGCTGATGGTTGGCTCCCACTTGAGGTCCTGGGTGATGGTGGTGCCCAGGAAATGGAAGGAGTCCACGATGGAGATGGGGTGGGAGAGTCCATCAGGGTGAGGGGATACGGTGGGGCTGTGACTTTCCTGAAGTCCATGATCATCTCCACTGTCTTCTGGGCGTTCAGCTCCAGGTTGTTGTGACTGCACCAGGAAGCCAGCCGGTCCACCTCTCTCCTGCAGGCGGACTCATCACCGTCTGAGATAAGTCCGATGAGGGTGGTGTCGTCCGCAAACTTGATCAGCTTTACGGACTGGTGACTGGAGGTGCAGCAGTTTGTATACAGCGAGAAGAGCCAGGGGAAGAGTACACAGCCCTGAGGAGTCCCAGTGTTTGTAGTCCGATTGTCCGAGACAATCTTCCCCAACCGCACGTGCTGTCTCCGATCCGACAGGAAGTCAGTGATCCACCTGCAGAGGGAGTCGGGCACGCTGAGCTGGTAGAGCTTGTCTCGTAGCAGTCCAGGGAGGATGGTGTTGAAGGCAGAGCTGAAGTCCACAAACAGGATCCTGGCGTAGGTTCCTGGGGAGTCCAGATGCTCCAGGATGAAATGGAGGGCCAGGTACACTGCATCATCCACAGACCTGTTGGCTCTGTAGGCGAACTGCAGTGAGTCCAGGAGGGGGGCGGTGATGTCCTTGAGGTGGGGCAGAACCAAGCGCTCAAATGACTTCATGACCACAGACGTCAGCGCCACCGGCCTGTAGTCATTAAGTCCTGTGATCCGTGGCTTTTTGGGGACAGGGACGATGGTGGAGGTTTTGAAGCAGGAGGGCACGCGACAGAGCGCCAGGGAGGTGATGAAAATGTCCGTGAACACGGGGGCCAGCTGATCCGCGCAGTGTCTCAGGGTGGAGGGGGAGACACCGTCCGGCCCGGGGGCCTTCCTCCTGTTCAGGCGCACATCCTCCTCCTGGATGGAGAGGGCAGGGGGGGAGGAGGGGGGGTCTGAGGAGTCCTTTGATGAAGTGCTGGGGTCGTTGATGGTTGGGGTGATGGTGGGGGGAGGAGCAGAGGTGTGAGGAGCAGACGGCTGTTCAAAGCGGCAGTAGTGTGTATTCAGGCCCTGGGCGAGAGTCCGGTCGTTCAGGGTCTGGGGGGCTTTGGGCTTGTAGTTTGTGAGAGCCCTCAACCCCCTCCACACGGCTGCAGAGTCATTGGAGCTAAAGTGTTCCTGTATACGGTTGGAGTACACAGATTTTGCTCTTCTCACTTCACTAGTGAAGTGGTACTTTGCTCGTCTGTATGTACTCCAGTCCTCGCTCCGCCGCGCTACTTCCTTCTCCCCACGTAGGCGCCGGAGCTTGGGTGTGAACCAGGGCTTGTCATTGTTATAACAAATCCTGGTGCGCGTTGGGATGATGCGCGTCTCATTGAACTGAATGTATGAGGTCACAGTGTCCGTATACTCGTCCAGATTGTCCGTGGCTGCTCCAAACGCTCCCCAGTCTGTCGTCTCCCAACATGAGCGCAGCTCCTCCACAGCTTCAGAGGTGTATTTTCTTGTTGTTATCACCGCAGGCTTGGCCAATTTCAGTCTCTGTCGGTATGAGGGAATTAGGTGCACCATCACGTGATCTGATAGTCCGAGGGCAGCGCGCGGCACAGCATGATACGCTCTGCTGACTGTAGTGTAGCAGTGATCCAACGTGTTCTCCTCTCTGGTCGGGCATTTAATGAACTGTCTATACTTTGGTAATTCCTGGCTCAGGTTTCCCTTGTTAAAGTCACCAAGCACGATAATGAGCAATCAGTAGGTGGAGGGAGAGTGCAGCAAGCTCAAGGACAGGGATAAAATCATGACAGCTCGGTGACTTTGAGCATCATCTGGACCGATGTTCCCCATCCAGCAGGGGGCGTTATAGTTGAGCAGGGTACCAGACCATGTGGAGCTTTTATGGGGAGAAAATACTGAGAGAAAACTGGGTTAACACTCGCAATAACAGCTGAAAAAATATATCTGGAGAATAGTAGAAGAGAAAAGTAGAGATAAGTGGTCAGTCTGTCCTCCCACAGTCTAAACTTATAGCAGCATAACTGAAGAAATAGCTCAGGATAACCTAAGCCACTCTAACTATAAGCTTTATCAAAAAGGAAGGTTTTAAGCCCAGTCTTAAAAACAGACAGAGTATCTGCATCACAGACTAAACCTGGGAGCTGGTTCCACAGGAGTGGAGCCTGATACCTGAGAGATCTGCCTCCCATTCTACTTTAAGAAATCCTAGGAACTACCAGTAGACCTGCATTCTGAGAACGAAGTGCTCTGTTAGGAACATATGGAACGATCAGAAATCTAATGTACGATGGAGCTTAACATGGAGCCAATGGAGAGAAGCCACAACATGAGAAATGTGATCTCTCTTTTTAATATTCATCAGAACTCTTGCTGCAGCATTTTGGATTAACTGAAGGCTTTTAATTGCATTTTGTGGACTTCCTGATAATAAGGAATTACAGTAGTCCAGCCTTGAAGTAACAAATGCATGGACTAGTTACTCTGCATTACTCCTGGACAGGATGTTTCTAATTTTAGCAATATTCCGGAGGTGAAAGAAAAAAATCTTATAAACCGGTTTAATATGAGATTTAAATGTCTTGTCTTTGTCAAAAATTAACCGGGGTTCTTTACATTATTACCAGAGGACAAATTAATGCCATCCACAGGAATTGATTGATTTAGCAGTTTCCTTTTTATAGGTTTTGGTCCAAAGACAACAACTTCTGTCTTGTCTGAGGTTAAAAGTAGAACATTCAGAGTCATCTAGGTTTTTATGTCTTCCAGACATGCTTGTAATCTACCTAACTGATTGGTTTAATCATGTTTTATGGATAAATATAATTGTGTATCATCAGCATAACTGTGGAAATTCATTCCATCTTGTCTAATTATTTTACCAATTGGAAGCATATATATATATATATAGTAAAGATAATCGGTCCAAGCACAGAACCCTGTGGTACTCCACAAGTAACCCTTGAGTTTGAAGAAGATTTATCATTGACATGAACAAACTGGAATCTGTCGGACAGATATGATTTAAACCAGCCTAGTGCTGTTCCCTTGATCCCTACAACATGTTCAGGCCTTTCTAAGAGAATATTATGATCGACTGTGGCAAAAGCAGCACTGAGATCTAACAAGACCAGAACAGTCACAAATGTATTATTTGGGTGACTGTTCGTAGGAAGCTTAGCGCCAGACCCCAGCGCGCAGCCAACCTCAAGCCCCTTTCTGTGAACAATAGGTTCGCCCCGCTCAGCGACGCACCCGCGGTGCAGGATGTCGGACCGAAACAGCGGCCGCCCGTCACACCGGCCCACCCAGGACCAGCCAGGCATGCACCAGGACCGAGCCGGGCCGCAACCGAAACCCCCGGCCCTAGGCATCGAGAGCCATCATCAACCAGCGGGCAGGAGCATCCATCACCGACGGGGAGTGACGGAGGGGAAGAAGATGCACCAGCCCAGAGGGAAGCCAAACACTCAACCTGACAAGTAGACATAGACAGACAGAGACACTCATACGTACCCTCCCTCTCATGCGTACACATTCTTACATATACAGGACACACGAAAAAAGGACGCTGTACACTCATTCATACACCCCATACAATCTCTATACTCCCAGGGACAGACGCCCCGATATAGCACAATGCCCCTGTACCCGGGAGACGGACCCCTTGCCCCCCAGGACGGGAACAAGCAGACCACCAAGGCCCCCACCCCGGCAAGAGTATAGCCCACAAGCCCAGGTCCCCGACCAGATGGCCTGATAATCCACCCGGGCTCCAACCCCTGATGGTCCAACGAACAGGGGTGTGGAAAGACCCCTGGCCTCTCTCCCCCTGGTCAATTGTGGTCTTGTTATGTGTTGTTCTAATGTGCACTTAAAACAGATGGGGATGGGGAGGTGACACGATGCAATCCCCAGGGAGCAAGCTCCCCTGCTGAGCCCAATAGGCACCCCCGTTCAGCCCGATCCACCAGGGGTGGGAGGCCCCAGCACATCAAGTTGGGGCCCACGGCAGCAGCCCCTCCGAGCCCCATGGAGGAGCCTATTTACCTGGTGCAGCAAGGCGACTACCGATCAGGAGCCTTTTTACCTGGTGCAGTGCAGAGTCTACCGATCAGGAGCCTGGTTACCTGCTGCAGCGCAGCTTCTACCGATCAGGAGCCTGGTTACCTGGTGCAGCGCAGCGTCTACCGATCAGGAGCCTTTTTACCTGGTGCAGCGCAGCATCTACCGATCAGGAGCCTTTTTACCTGGTGCAGCGCAGCGTCTACCGATCAGGAGCCTTTTTACCTGGTACAGCGGATCGTCTACCGATCAGGAGCCTTTTTTACCTGGTGCAGCGCAGCGTCTATCGATCAGGAGCCTTTTTACCTGGTGCAGCGCAGCGTCTACCGATCAGGAGCCTTTTTACCTGGTGCAGCGCAGCGTCTACCAATCAGGAGCCGTTTTACCTGGTGCAGCGCAGCGTCAAACGATCAGGAGCCTTTGTACCTGTTGCAGCTAGGCGTCTACCGATCAAGAGCCTATTTACCTGGTGCAGCAAGGCGACTACCGATCAGGAGCCTTTTTACCTGGTGCAGTGCAGAGTCTACCGATCAGGAGCCTGGTTACCTGGTGCAGCGCAGCGTCTACCGATCAGGAGCCTGGTTACCCGGTACAGCACAGCTTCTACCGATCAGGAGCCTTTTTAACTGGTGCAGTGCAGCGTCTACCGATCAGGAGCCTGGTTACCTGGTGCAGCGCAGCGTCTACCGATCAGGAGCCTTTTTACCTGGTGCAGCGCAGCGTCTACAGATCAGGAGCCTTTTTACCTGGTGCAGTGCAGCGTCTACCGATCAGGAGCCTTTTTTCCTGGTGCAGCGCAGCGTCTACTGATCAGGAGCCTTTTTGCCTGGTGCAGCGCAGCGTCTACCGATCAGGAGCCTTTTTACCTGGTGCAGCGCAGCGTCTACCGATCAGGAGCCTTTTTTACCTGGTGCAGCGCAGCTTCTACCGATCAGGAGCCTTTTTACCTGGTGCAGAGCCGCGCCTACCGATCAGGAGCCTTTTTTACCTGGCGCAGCGCAGCGTCTACCAATAGGGAGCCTTTTTACCTGGTGCAGCATGGCGTCTACCGATCAGGAGCCTTTTTACCTGGTGCAGCACAGAGTCTACCGATCAGGAGCCTTTTTACCTGTTGCAGCGCGCCGTCTACCGATCAGGAGCCTATTTACCTGGTGCAGGAAGGCGACTACCGATCAGGAGCCTTTTTACCTGGTGCAGCGCAAGAGTCTATCGATCAGAAGCCCGGTTACCTGGTGCAGCGCAGCGTCCACCGATCAGGAACCTTTTTACCTGGTGCAGCGCAGCGTCTACCGATCAGGAGCCTGGTCTCCTGGTGCAGCGTCTACCGATCAGCAGCCTGGTTAACAGGTAAAGCGCAGCGTCTACCGATCAGGAGCCTTTTTACCTGGTGCAGTGCAGCGTCTACCGATCAGGAGCCTTTTTACCTGGTGCAGCGCAGCGTCTATCGATCAGGAGCCTGGTTACCTGGTGCAGCGAAGCGTCTACCGAGAAATTGTTTCAACATGGGTTTTAAGGGATCATACTAGAAAGTGTCCCGAACAGCAACTTGTTTTACAGTCCCTGACTCTCGATTAGTTTCTTGGGTATATGAAAAGCCAGGGAGTGGTACTGCCTCTGGCTGTATAAAGAATCCAGAAAAAAAATATTTCATTTGCTTGTACTCTGATTCAAAACCTTGAAATGGTTCAGATGCTTTTGTGAACTGCTCCATGAGCTCTTCAGCTTTTAGAGTCTCAGAGTGACATATCTCTCTTAAAAAAGAGAGTGTTTTTATCTTTAAGCAACCAACTACTGTGACAGAACGTTTTATTATTAATGCTGGGACATCTTCTCTTACTCAGCTCTTAGATAGCTGTTCTGATCCTATGGTTCAAACAAGAACCAATTGTATGTAAACAACTCATCTTGACTTATGACAGATCCTATGACTGTCGTTCTCAGCATTATACAAAGTGTCCCTTATTGTTATCTATATTCAGATTGTCCAGTGACACATCCATTGTTGCCTCATGACACATCCTGTGTTTACCTATTCCGTGTTGTTCTGTGATTGGTCTTGTGATTATCCTCTGATGCATAGAACAGAGTGTTAGTTATCTTACCATAACTGTATGATGTAATGATCGGTCAGAAGCTGATTCAATTGGGTGGCTGATTACTATATATACCCATGCATCTGTGCTGAAGCTTCAGGGTACGAATATAGCTGACACTTTGTTTTATTCTCACATCCGAGGCCTCTCAGACACCCAAATTCTACCACACTACATCTCTGATTAGACCAAATTTGTTTTCAACAACATCTCCATTGCCTCTGAATGTCTGTGAGGATTTTGCCTTCAACCTAGCTAAGAAGAGTGCAACTCTGTCCTTTATGTTGTCATCCTCTAGCTCATCCCATTGTTCTGCTATAGTCTCACTGCATTCCACCTCACTCAGAACAATTAAATGAGGATCTACTGAACTTTGAGGAAGTTCAATTGTACTACTTTCTTCTGTTTCAGTGACAAACTCAATAGCATGCCCAATTATGTGTCGTCTAAATGATCCCATTTGATTAAATGTGCGATGGCACCCCACTTGAGCACACTGGAATAAGTTGAAGTAAAGTGCCTTGAGATGACATCTGTTGTGAAACGGCGCAATATAAATAAACTGAATTGAATTGAAAGTGGAAAGTATATGATGCATAACTCTCAGGTGGTTAAAAAAATGTTTTATGTTACGACCTAAAGATCTGTGAAATTTAAAGCACACATAACCCATTCTGTTTTGACCTGTGACACTAGCCATACCTCAAGTGATCTTTTTAAATGATGCTGAAATTTCAGGTGTGGACCCAGGAGAGGTATCAAAGAAATCAAGCTGTTAGAATCCCTGAGGAACAAGCTGTCTTTGTCAATCGTTTCAGCTGAAAAGGAAAATACATTTTTAATTATTAAGAGATAAAACAACAAGCCAGCCTCTGGTGTAAATATGAAAATATTCCTTTTATTTTAATTACTGAAATGCATTTACTTTATCATCATACCTTCAAAAGCAGGGATGTATTCACACAGGTTGCAATTGTGAAGTTTGCCCCTCACAAACTTATCCATCTTTCAGAAATAAATAGAAACCATTATTAGTTATATTTAGTGTTTTAGCAGTTATCACCAATATCACTTGCAGTTATTGAACAACTGACATTTACATATGATCATACAAAGCAGAATCACTATTTATGCACAGTTTAACACTTGTTTAACATTAGTTAGGCCATAAACAAAATCTGTTTTGGTGAGATGCTGCTAAATCAGTATCCTATGAACTCACCTGTCAGTTAACTGTCTCGATTTGTTGACTACAAGCTTATGATTTTACATTTGCAATGTTACGTACAGACGTTGAATGTTATTGTTTTCATCTGGTAATATCACGCGTGCGCACAACACTGGATGAGAAAAGCTTCCGCACCGTTATCCAGAGCCGTGCTGCAGCTGTTGAACACTTACAAAATAAAACCTATGGATGTAGGCATTACTAATTCAGGGCATCTTTTTGTAGTGTGATGATCGAAAAAAAATACACAGCAAAGCAAACCGTATTTAGCACAAAGCTTATAGACCACTTTCAAACAGCTAACAAGCTATTTGAAGGATTGTGAGTATTGGATGACAATCCCCAAAATTAGTCAACAGTTTAGTATGGCAACATCTACAGTTATACAAATTAACATCAACATTGTTTTGGTACACATCTACATATATTCAAATTTCAACCTACCAGCAATGAAACGAACCGAGCATATCCTACCCTATCCTCAGACTCTGGCTCCAGAACTTGGATGGATCGTCGTGTAGAACTTTCTTCACAGCAATTACCTTTTGCCTTCGACATACTTCAATAACATTTTGCTGCACGAAGACGATATATATCACTGTTATTTAGTGCAAACTGCTGCCAAAACAACGCTAGTAGCAGTGGTGGTTAACACGGTGCGAAGTCTGCTCCACTGCCAGTGGCTGAAGTCGACCTGGGGCTGTGATGTCAACTGTCTATTGAGAGTGAGTGTTGTCATCATGGTACAGAACCCCTCCCCTAGATCCTCAGTCTCCGCCATCTTGGCTTCCTTCCAGCGGCAAACTGTGTTTTTTAACTCAATAGTAGAGGAGGTTCTCTCAATTCTGCACTGTGTTACCATGCCTGGAACTCACTGCTGCGTTACAAACTACTCTAGTACCACACATTTGACTAACCTAGCCGACCCAGAACCGGGTGATCATCCCCCAACACAAAATCCTGGGGCCATAGAGTCTATGCCTGGTACAGTATGTATCATTGGGCCAAAATCAAATTACAACTAAATACCTAAAGATACGGTACACAGCTTTAGCCTACATCAAAACATGTTGGAAACGTTTGTGTACATTGAACATCTCGTCACAATCTAGTGTTTACGAAGCAGTCGCAGTAAATTACTTTGTCATTTTGGTCAAGAAGTGTCTGCTAAATGCAATGTAATTACGACTAAAACGCATGTTAAGAAAAATTACCTTTGCCAGTACACCGCTGTTTTCGCCACCTGGAGGCTTGTAGATTGCCAAGTCCTGCACCCAGTCACAGCAGAAAGCCTCGTAGCTTTCCAAAGATTTGTGGCGTTTAAACTCCTGCAACGTGTAGTAAGTCAAACAAAAAACAAGGTATTTACTATATCTATATATGTGCATGGAGGCAAATGGTTCAGGTCGCTTTGCCATTCCGCTGCAGGGAGCTCGTATGGGTCCATATGTTTAATGTCTGAAAGCTTCTCCAAATATAGCTCCCTAAACACAGACAGCAGGATTCAGCGGTTAGTGGGGCTGCCGCTGCTGATATAGAATGCACAGTGACGTTCCGAGCAAAGCCATACCTTGTCAGACAAAGGGCGGGTCGGCAAAAGTTTACAATGTTGTCTGGGTCACTGCTGCGGATTCTGTGTTCCATTTTACATCGAAAACGAAATATATCAGTGATGGGAAAATAATTTGCTGGCTAATCAAAATAATCATTTGGTGGTCTTGAACATATTGGTTAGAAATCTGTTAAATTATTTACTGTGTCACCTGCTGCCAACAGCTTTAACACAATCTTAAAACTCTTTCTCATAAATATCTTGTCTTATTTTTACTCTTGCCGATGTGAAGGTCCATTGAAGTCCTTTTCATCCACAGGGTAAATGGCAGAACTGGCACACAGACTAGTGGGAAGATCCTTCTTTTTACTGCCTTTTTTAACCCAATATGCTGGGTGAAAATGTTTGACCCAATGTTGTGTTAAATTGACCCAACCTCCTAACCCTCAGCCTTAACCCAGCAGTTGGGTTGGCAAAATAACCCAGCGTTTTTTAGAGTGTATGAAAATCCATTTGAGCATTTCATGGAATCCTTGTTGAAATCCAGCATTCTCCAACTGACAGCTATCAGTCTCATCAATACAACTATAAGGGAACCCTGATGGTGGGTAACATACTTTGTATACATGACTGTTTGCTACTTCTACCCGAATCTTAACTAATTCCTGGTCCTAATTAGGAATAGATCCTGCGTGTCAGATTTCTGAGTGTTGCGTGCGGTCTTGACCCAAGTGCGGAGGAAGTTGAGCGAAGGTAAAAAGGTGGCACGCTGTTTAGTCTGGCAAACCTTGAAGAGTTAGTAATGGGATTACGAGGGAAGACCAGAGGGTGACAGCGATGCGAGAGAGAGACAGAGAAACAGAGTTTCTGAGGATCGAAGGATCTGCAGCTCTGGAATGCCAACTCGACAGGGAGCACGCTTGCGGAAACGGCTCAGGTCACAGAGGAACTGATGTCAGAGCATCAAGTGGGTGAGTAAACCCTCATTAAGTAGGACATTTGCAATGATCACATGATCATGACCTGACACTGTGTGTCTTCATAAACAGCATTGACCATTGACTCTGTCACTGCTTTCCGACCTGACCAGACCTACTTCCCCTTTCTAAACCATGTAAATCCTATTACGCCATTCTGCAACCCTTGACCTGTTCTGCACACCTTTGCATCACACTGCTCTGTAACTCTCGGCAAGATCTCGCTGTTGTCCTCCTGTTGCTGAGTGCATGTTTCCTAACATAAGATTAACGTCTTTATGCTCCAGGTTAAACCTTCTCACCCCGCTCTCACCTTCCTTTCCATTGCCCCATATCTCGCTATCTCGGTCACCTTCTTCTTTTTGATTACTCATTACTGTTTTCCAAATGTATTTCCCTAAATTAGGTGAGTATTATATCTTAAACATTTTCAAAAGAATCATCATCTAAATCACAAAACCTCACATCAAACATCACATTGTTTCATGGTTATAACTATAATTGTTCACATTATTCTTTAGGTCTCTTCATTGAAACTTACGTTTAACTGTTAGGCCGCAGCAAAGACTACAAAATCTACCTGCTTGTTCTCCATTTCTGCTTTTTCGAAGCTATACTCAGTCTTGCACGTTAGTACTTTCCTCTTTTCTCTCAGCCTTGGACATTTCATCCTTTTGCAACCATTATGACACATTTCTCTGTTAAAAAGGTGTCTTTCAAAATATATAAAAATTGTAATTGAAATAAAACTTTTCATTAATTTAAATCAAAATATTTAGAATAAAACATCATCTTTCTCATGGTTGCAATTTTATAGCAGTTTTATAGCCTAAACAATATAGATCACCCATACATCAGTGCCGTTCTCTTGTGACTATAAATTCTTTTGATTAGATAAAGAAATAATTAAAGCAGTGTCTGCAGTGTCTGTTCCCACTTCCCCTTATTTTTCTATGGGTTGCATGATGTTCAAATATTTTTATAAACCATAGAGTGAAACTTTATGAAAGCAGTAAGGAAGTGTCATTATTTACATTAAACTGAGTTATGTATCTTTTGTTGTCCTTGTAGATTCTGATCTTCTGGATGATCCTGTCCATTTCAGGACCTGCGATGCTCCAACTCCTTTGGTCAGCCTTTCATACACTCCAGCTTCCACCTCCAGTAGAAATTTACCTCTGGATCTCCTACCTGTCCACGCTCTGATGTATCTGCAATAGAAAAATCACTGGATCAATCATCATTTTGCTCATGCTCACTCAGCCAGTCTCAGCTACTAGATTCCTCTTACCTTCCCCTGGAGCCCAATGACTCGCTGGAACTATAAACTCACCTCATCATCCTCTGACTTCTTCCCAAGTAGTCAGAGGATGATGACTTACAGCCAGATGCACATTAAAATCACCTAAAGTTACTAAACAATCAGTGTAAACAAATGTAAGTAATTCAGTAAAATCTTTAATGAAACAATTCTGTGGTGATTTGTAAATTGTCATATAAAGTATGGAAGATTGTTTAATCCCCATTTTGAATGACACATACTCAAACAATTGAAAAAACCCAATTACAGTTTGTGGGTCAATATATTGTCCCTGAAAATGGCACAAACACCCCCTCCTCTCTGGTTTTGTTGTGTTTCACACACAAAATTGAAGTTAGATGGATTATACTCAATAAAAACTGCATTGCAAGAGTTTTTGTTGAGTCACGTTTCAGTTAAAAAAATAAAATTCAGATTATAAGAGGAAATTAAACTATTTACTAAAAATGACTTGTTTTTTAATGATCTGACATTGAGAAGAGCATGTTTGAGGTTTATCTGTGTTTGAGTAGATGGAATCTTTTTGCAAGGGATATGGGTTAAATGTCTTTGATTACTCAGTCTGACTGTCCCTCTGTTATCTAATCTATGTGGTTTGACAGTACTCATTGTTTTAGAAGAGCACACTCCCTCTCTGGACCTCTGGTTGGTTTTGAGTTTGCTGTGCATGGTAGCAACACAGAGGCCTTAATGTCCTAGACAGCAGCAGTGAAGCTGCTGGAGGTAACAGCTGTGGGCACCGGTGGTTGGGGCCGTGCTGGAGAGACCTTGGTTGGTGATGGGGGGAACAGATTATGACTCAGTGCGCACGGTTTTAATAAACTGCGGGAACAGATTCTTACCCCTCAAAAATTATTTCCACACCTGACCTCTCCCGGGCTCTGTAGCTTTGTGCTCCACCGGCTTTATTGGTTGTTGGTTGTTTTACGTCACTACAACTATACTAGGACTTGCGATATCAAACATTGTCTGATTCAAAAGACTAGAGAAAGACTGGCATAAATCAGTCCGGCAACTGCAGATTATCACCTTACATTTCAAGGCTTCAGCAAGATTTAAAAACTGCCACTGTTTAGTCTGGGACTGTGAAAATCCTTTGGTGTATGCCCGGCATAAGTAGTTGTTTTGGAAACTGGAGGAGATTGAAGCAGAGATTTGGAGTGGAAAGACTTCTATTGTTAAGTAGAACCTCACTAGTGGGTGTTCAGTGTTTCCCCATTTGTGGAATGTGCTGCAGCAGAAGCACTGAGCTAACTCACTGCACACTCACAGATGATTTAACAGCCATCTCTTAAGCATTGCCATGGATTAATAGAGCTTGACATAAAGTTTTTTTTGCTGGCTTTAGCTGTTCCTACTGAGCTTCAGGGGAATTGAGTAGCAGTGCTTTTCCCAGCATGATACCAGTATTATTTGCAATGTTCATAATACTTTCTTGGGTGTGGGGATAATGTTATACTGTCAAGTGTCTGCAGTGACTGTTGGCAATCTCATGCTTAAAAAATCGAGATCAAGGGCTCATCGGCTGGTCTTCCTAAAAATAGGCATAATTTAAGACCCATTTCTTTGAAAAGCCTCTGTGGGTTTTCCCAATTTGACAATGATGCTAATGTTAATGGTGATGCAGCATTTTGGGTTTTCATGGTTTATATTGTGACCCACATATACTGAATAAACTCTATGCTTTCTTAGTAGTTGTCTCTGTTTTGCATTACATCCTACTTCATATGAGACAAAATAAGATCAGAATGATCAGATGTGAGTTGCTGGGATCTTCTGACATCCTCTTAATCAAATGTTATTAATCCTATTGAAAATACACTTACATCTCATTTAAACAAAGCTATAAAACTGAGTTTAGAAACCATGAAGCTGAGGTCCAAACATCTTAACAGACCACATAACAAAATGGCAGTTGTTAAATTTCCCACAGGGATTTCCTATTGAAATAATGAAATGCAATAAGGGATGTAAGTTAGATATTAGTTTTTTATTATTTGTATTTTTCCTAACCTGTAGGTGACTCTCAAGTACAAAGTCAGAAAACACCAAGATCAAAACTCAATGTTCAACAAGAAAGAGAGTGATAGGTTTGCAATGCTCAGCATATAAATTGAGTCACAGATGCAGGAAATAGCTGAAAGTACAGAGATTAAATTAAGATTCTTCTGAGATAAAACGGAGGATTGAGCTTTTGCTAATTGTCTCCCTCTGGGAATGATGAACATGTTTCCTCTTTTAAATTGAGCAATGTTTGTGTCTGACTTGATATTTTAAGCTCCTTTCAAACAGGCCATGAAAAACAGTATATTTCCGAAATTTGTCTTTTTTTACTTTCAAGTCTGAAAGCAAACTTCTAGACCCTGTCCGGCTAACTTTTACAGGTTGATTATTGTCTGACCCACAAGTAACAAGAGCGGACATGTCGCGGTAGGGTGTTTGCGTTCAGAATGTCACGTCGAGTTCCAGAACAGGACAGGGTGGGTGGGGGACAGGGAAAACTCTGAGTACACACAATGATTAACACTCCTTTCGTTTTGCTTTTATTTTCCATTCAACTACCTCATCAATGTCTCTTAAGCATATCCATGTGCACAGAATTGCACATGTCACAAAGACGAGCACTGTGAGGAGTTATGCTGTTTCGGTCATAATTGCATGAAGGACTTTGTTTGGGAAAAATTACATATGTACGCCTGCTGCACTATGTTTAAGTCAGTGGCTCACAACCTTTTTGGGGCCCTGGACCCCCTTCATATTTTTGATCAACTCTGTATAAATATACATAGCTTTCAAAAAAATGTATGTAATTTTTATGCAGTATCTTTCAGAAATATATATGTAATGTAACCCACTTCAGAGTATATACACGTCTCAACCTAGGTTTGTAGAAGCTGGGAGTAAAACTATAAATTCTTTTTACTTGTAAGACGAAAGGACATGATAATTAAGGATTCAAATAAATAAATATTAACCCAATTTCCAGGTGGGTTACATGCTCCCCTCTGAATTAACATGAGTCCCTTCATGTTCGTACAAGGTTAGGGGCACTTTCAAAAGTTAAATTAAAGCTTTGTTAAACTCTTCAAAGAGAGTTTGGGCAAACAGAATCAGAGGCTTCGCAAGTTGTGGATATGTAAATTTAGCAGGTTGTTCTCTCAAACATTCAGCTCTGCATGTTTGATCAGCAGTCTGATTGTCAGGAGTATTAGAATCATTTAGCCATATCGGTATTGCAAGAGCGCATGCTCACGAATGCAGCTTGGACCCACGGAGTATAAGCGCATATAATCAGGCTGGAATACGCCACTTTCCTCTTCTTTCGTCAAAACAATCAGTAGTTTCTGCACTGTAGCTGCAGTCGCTGGTGCAAATAGTTATTTCTTATACTTGGTGGACACAGACAGCCCTCTACAGCAAATATATGTTTTAAGTTCATCGACTTTCCAATGTTCAAAATAATCTATTTTGCAGCGTTCACTATCTATATATAAAGAACGTCTCCCACAGAAATTTTGCTACAGTTAAGGCTTTTTGGTCTAGAATCGTAATGGCTACTACATATTTTGTGAAGTGATCTGTTATTACCAGAATGTCCTTAAAATGATGACTGTCAGATTTGAAAACGTCCATACAGACAAGTTCCATCAGCCGGGTTTTTTGTATATTGATCAAAGGTTCTGCTTTGTCTGGTTGTTTTTTTTTCTTTTAACGCACCTTGGACAGCTTTTGATCTTGGATTCTACATCAAAATTAATTTTTGGCCAATAAATGCGCAAACTGGTTAGCTCAAGAGTTCTTTCAACTGTTGAGTTCTTTAAATGGCCCATTTCGTTGTGTAGGGTGTACAGCATGGGGTTTCTCAAAGCTTTGGGTAAAACAAGTTGGTAAATGGTTTTGTTGTCGCACTGCCTTTTCCGATACAACAGATTGTCTCTTATCTCAAATTATCTAATTTCTTTGAGCATGAGCTGAAGTTATGGACAGATCAGTTAAGACTGGATCTCCTGATTCATATGAGTGCATTATTATGCTTATTGCTGGCTCTGCACAATGTAATGCAGAGATTTCATCCTTATTGTACATAGGGACAGTGGAAAGCCCACTAAGACTTTCGTCATCTGCAAATTCTGAGGGAACAGCATCTGGATGAATGGCGAGTGACTCTATGTAACATGGTGGCAGTTCAGGTTCATCCTGAAAAACTGTGTAGAGTTCACAAGTGACTTGCACAACATTTACAAGTGCTAAACGGTGTGAGAAGTCATGGATTCTTTGACTTTCTTCCTGAGATTTATTGTCACAGATTAGTTCACCATGTGGCCTTCTTGACAGTCCGTCGGCATCCTGATTTTCGTTGCCTGCATGATATTTGATTTCAAAAGTGAATGTAGACAAGGCTGCTTACCATCGATAACTAGAACCATCTAGTTTTGCTTTGGTTAGAACATACCACAAAGGGTTGTTGTCGGTAATGACTGGGAAAATGTCGTATATATAGTCGTGAAATTTTTCAGTGATAGCCCATTTTAGAGCAAAAAATTCCAGCTTATAGGCTGGATAACGAGCTTTACTTTGTAATAGATCCCGACTCGCATACGTAACGATGCGAGTCTGGCCGTCCTGTCCCTGATGTAAAGCTGCACCTAAGCCTCTTGTGCTTGCATCAGTATGGACAACATAAGGCAATACGATTTGCGAATCGTAAGACAAGTGCAGATGTAATCTTTTCAATGATCTGAGCAAAAATATTTTGAGAGGCTTAGGTCCACCTTTCTCCAAAAGGTTAATTTGGATTATTATACTTGGCAGCTATGTTAGAAACTTTTGTACCTTTTGGTATTGGAGGGTAACCAGCTGTGAGGTTGGTTTTAGGGCCTTACTATTTTAGAATACCCTTACCCAGAGAACCCACGAAATTAACTAAAGTCTTTCAAGATTTGCGGTCTTGGCCAAGTCTTAAGTGCTCCTGTCTTTTGGGGATCAGTCTCAACTCCGTCTCGTGATACTATAGTGTGGTCTAAATAACTAACTGAAGTTTGAAAGAAATGGCACTTTTCAGGAGATAACTTTAAACCGTTCTTGCGCAAGCAAGACAGAACACTTGTGAGACAGTTTTCATGGAAAAGACAACAATTTTGACTAGGAACACAAGCATTTTGCACAAGTTGATGTCCCCCATGCACTTTTCTGAAAAGTACTGGGCACATTTGTGATTCCCTGTGGCATGTGATTCCACTCCGCCTTTAATTTGGTAATATTTGGTAATGTCAAGGGTTGAAAAGGATTCCTCAAGACTTGTTAAAACATACGCATCTTGGACTGTTTGCATGTTTAATTGGCCGAAGCCAACCCCCAGGTAAGGTTGTGGTACCCCAGAAATTGAGTATATGCTAGCTAGAGCATCAACATGGAAGACAGTATTTTTATCTGTATTACTGGATCTGTCAAAAGGTACATTTTTCTCAAGTGTCACCACAGCAGCACCAGATGCATACTCGACAATTGCCATACCATAGAACTCAGAGGTTTTGTCAGAAACCTTGATTACCCTATCAATTGCACCATATTGCTTTAAAACATCAATGATTTTCTCGTCTACTTCAGTGCAAGTCAAACACGATACACTGACAGCAATAGGAACAATAATTCCCTCTGTTTTGATGACATCCATTTATTTGTATAAAAAATTAAAACATAACTTTACTTCACTCTTTACAGACAGAAACATCAAATTCACCAGAGAAGATGTCAAGGACAATAGTTTGCCCTTTTTAGATTGTGTCGTCCAGAGGAGAAAGGACAGAAGGCTCCACATTAGGGTATACAGAAGACCCACGCACACAGACCAATACCTACTTTTTGACTCACACCACCCACTGGAACACAAGCCTAGTGTTATCAGGAACCTGCAACACAGAGCTTATAACATACCCACCAGCTCACAGGCCCAAGGGGATGAACGCAAGCACGTGAGAGACACCCTCACAACTTGTGGTTACCTCAGCTGGACTTTTGTGAAAACTGCAGCTAATTCCAGAAGGAAAGCCAACAAAGTAGTTGAAAAAGAAAAAGAAAACAAACAAAACAATGTAGTCATTCCATATGTGTCTGGGATTTCTGAAAAACTCAGGAGGATTTTTAACAAACACAGTATCCCTGTGTATTTCAAACCCAGCAACACACTCAGACAGACACTAGTACATCCCAAGGACAGAACACCACACGCACACAAAAGCAACCTGGTGTATGCAATCCAATGCAATGAAGAATGCAAGGACCTCTACATTGGTGAAACCAAACAACCACTGTACAAACGCATGGCCCAACACAGGAGAGCTAACTCCTCAGGCATGGACTCTGCTGTTCATTTACATCTCAATGAGAAAGCCCACTCCTTTGAGGACAGCAATGTCCAGATATTAGACAGAGAGGACAGATGGTTTGAAAGAGGAGTAAAAGAAGCCATCTATGTCTAAAGTAGAGAAACCATCGCTAAACAGAGGAGGAGGCCTGAGACATCACCTATCTCCAATTTACAATGCTGCACTTTCATCCCTCCCTAGGAGACTCAACAAATTAGCCTCTAATAACAGAAACAACTGTGACTCCAATGACTGTCGTTATAACACAATAGGGCACTAATGAAGCCGAAACCTAACCTCCACCAATAGGCGACACGCCAACGACAGTCGTTAAGACATGGAGCACAAAGGATCCAGTGACATAATGATTCTTGTTCAAGAGGTTAAATAGCTGAGTCTCCACACCCGTTAGTTGGACCAGTCCCAGCCTGGTCAGCGGCGAGCATGAACTGATGAAGCCTCTTGGATAAGAGGTGAAACGTCTTCCAAGACAAATTACCAAGTCCAGTTGCGTTTGATTGAAATTTCCTTGAGATAACCATGACCTGGATGAATGAGAATATTCACAGGCTCTTTACAGACACCTTTCAGTCGTTTTTCCGTGTAAACCCGTGCACCCACTTCAGTGTATGTACACGTCTCAACCTAGGTTTGTACGAGCTGGGAGTAAAACAATAATCCAAGGACACAGGTATTGGTTGCGAATACACTTTTGGTGTTGAAATATTACAAAACCAATGTACAATACGTCACAACCTATGGGCCCAATAATTATATATATGACATATAATAAAATGTTCATTCAAATGTTCAATCCAGGGATTGGTCCGTTTAAAGTTAAAGTCAGAAGCAAAAAAAAAAGGATCCAAAATTGGCTCTCTCTGGGTGTTGATTTGTGGAACAGATACAATCGTACCGCTGAGTCTCAACTGGGATCGCTGGTCAGCCTCGTAGATCACAAGGACTGGAGTCTCAGTCACTTTTCTTTGCATGGGAAAGAAAAAGACCACACTAAGAAGAGTTCTTCTACAGAAACCAGACAGAAAGTGCTTCCTCGACCGCTCTCCAAAAACTTTTTTACTCTCACAGAGGTAACAGCAGTTCTGCTCCGTTTGTGCTTTTTGGATGTACCTTGCTAATTCAGCACCTATAACTTCTGGTTGCTTCAAAATAAAGTTCTGATTTCAAAATAAAACCAACATTCTTTTTATTTGTAAAATGAAAGGAAATAATAATTAAAGATTCAAATAAATACATATTAACCCAATTTCCAGGCGGGTTACAGTTACAAAACAGAACTTTCACCTTTATTTGTATGTCTCCTGGATTTGGTGTTTAAGTGTTAGTGAGACACTTGCACTTGTCACCCACTCATAAGTTTCTGTGACCTGGATTGTACACTGGCAACAACTGTAATGATACCGTTATGTAGTTGAACTCTGTTTCCCTGTTTGGTCTTTATGTGTGTCAGAGATGAATAATTATAAGCTGATAAGAATGTGGCACCAGATGTCTTCAATATGAAACATTTTCACATTATTCGGATTTTCTGAGATACTGAATTTATAAATATAAATCCATATAATTCAAAATATTTAAAAAATCTGTTGATAAAGGATCTAAAAGGTTATCTACATGTAGATAAAAAATCACCAGCTAAAACGATCCTTTCATAAGAGCACCCTGGAGCACCGGAGTGGAGCTAATGGGGGCTTTTGGTTTAGCTCTCTGCTGGAACCAGCGCTCCACCTCTGCCGTAGTTATTGTACCGCTGCCGGCATTCATTTTTGAAAAAAAAACCAGACAATGTCAGCCTCAGACTAAAAGTGAGAGCTGATTCCAAAAGAGGGGTGCCTGATAACTAAAATATCTACCTCCCATTGTAGTTTTAGAAATCCTAGGAACTACCAGTATACCTGCAATCTGAGAGCGAAGTGCTCTGTTAGGAACATATGGAATAATCTGGTATCTGATGTGAGCTGATTATTAAGGGCTTTATACATAAAGTGGAGGTAAATAACATAACTGCTAATAAATCATTCATGATGCTTGAAGTATGCTGGGAATGAATTATCTTTTTCATTTTGACACCTGGCCACCCCTAGACACGTCATAACAGCATTACCCTTGTTGTTAAAAAGTGTTTTAAGTAAGGCTTTGTATATATTTGTAGGAAGGTGCAAAATTAGCAGCAGGCTGCATAATGTGCGATGGTATTTCAGTACATTGAACTTTTCATGTTCAGTAAACCAACAAACCATGAGCTTTGTAGCAAAGTTCTTTATTCCCAAATTAGCCATTCAAAATTTGATATGCTGTAGTCATAAACTGATTGACGTGGTCAGAAGCAATACTCGGGAAGTTGGTGTTGAGGATCCCCACGGTTTCCAAGAACATAACATTGGCCGATATCGCTAACACCAACAACCTAAAGTATTTAAACGTGGACAGTTATTTATCCAGTTTTACAAAAAAGGTATATTACAAGTTTGTATTCCCTAAATGCATTGTTGCTTTGTGGTTTGCTCCAATATTAGCAAGCAGATGATCACACTATCCTGTCCAGTGATAGTAAATTCACCAGTAAAACACTATAAGTATAAAAATTGTCGACATAATAACCCAAAGCCCCCAAGTGTAAGAATTACCTCCAACTAGTGGTGCGCTCAGTGAATGCAAGCAACTGAGCAGTGCTCTCTGGCTTCACGCCGTTATAACACATCATTACTACTACGGAAGCTGCGGAGTACATTGTCCAAGTTAAATGGAAGATAAAGTATTTGCTGGACTAACCTGTGCTGTGTCAAACATAATGCTAACATAAACTTCATTGTTTCATGTAATTTTCTTACCTGTCCAGCAGAAAGCCTGCAACCTCTGCATCCGTCTTCAAGTCCCTGTCCCTCATGAATAGTCTCCATCTGGTAAACGCTCCACTGATTTAGATTATTGTTTTCAACTGGTTATTTTTTTTTTTCTGTGGTATGGTTTCCTCCCTCTCACGGGATAAAGAGTACGGATGGTCCTCCATTTAAATTGAAAAGTATGATCCATGGTTCTCTATGCTCTATGCTTAAACACATAAAGCAAACAAGTTTAACCCCATTCGGTTAACATAGTCAAAGGCGATGCAACATGGCAGCCTCAGATGGGGGGCGGTGCACCCTCTGTATCTATAAACAACGTATTCTAAGACACGAGAACTCTTCATGATAATGCGATTGTGATTAGAAAACGGTAAAATACGTATTTATGAAAGCAGTACTTGATTTTTATTAATAAAAAGCCGAATTTGTTACACATTTGGCCTTTAAAGGAGACATATAATGGAAAATCCACTTTTTTAGCCCTTAAATGCATGTAAATGTGTATTTTGGGTGTTTAGGAGTGCAGGCAACATTTATTCTCTTCTGGTGCTGTTTATATCTTTACATTCTTTTTTGGTCATATTTTTCAGTCTGTTTAGTTTTCTCTGTTCGCTATTACGTTTTGTTATCTATTACGTCAAAGCATATGTTGTTGAACTGCCAAATAAGGTAATGAACTTCTGGGTAACCAATTTCGTGAAGCCGCCATTTTTTCTCCCCCACAGCGATTTTGTAGTCCAAGGTCATTCATGTCAAAATTACAAGAAAGCAAGTCAAAATGTTCAGTTATTGGGTGTATTAACCCACACAAATCCCTACATCGACCCCCAGCATCAGAGCCCCTGAGAAGTGCCTGGTTAAATTTTATTTTTAGTGGAAATATAACGACATCCGTGGGGAAAGTTCTCCTCGTTTGCGCGAAGCACTTCGAGGACGAGTGCTTCAGCAACCTCGGTCTGTATCAGGAGGGATTTGCCGAAAGACTTCGTCTGATTGAGGGGTCAGTTCCTTCTCTCCACAGAAACGACGGACAAAGCAAAGCGGTAAGCTTCAAATAACACTAAAATGACAGTAAACTTTATTTTAGACGTGAATGTTGTGTGTTGATATGTCGTACGGGTGATTGTTTTGATAGTTGTAGCATTGTACATTCTGCTTCTGTTAGCGATGTGTGCTAGCTTTAAGCTGAGGATATAATTGTACTGCATGCTTTGAATAAAATTATTGGGCTTTCTTTGCCGTTTTTTGTCGTGGGGTACACATGATGTACAGGAATTTAGCGACGATCGCTTCGCAATAAAAAGTTTATCTGCCGGTAGTAATCAAATCGGTGCTATCAGACTACACAAAAATGTCCGAACGGGGTGGAGCGGAACGCTCTGTAACCTGGAGGGGGCGGGGCATGAAATGTTTCGCTTACATTTAAAGGGACCGCACCAAAATGAGTTGCTCTAAAGATACTCCTCAGAACGGTATAAGGAGGGTCTGTGTGGCTACAATAACACAGAATTCAGACCAAACCACTGTGGTTCTACTTTACATAGATCACAAGAGAATGATTTACATGTGAAAAGGAAGGATTTAAAAGCAAGATATATCTCCTTTAAGCAGAATTTTGAGCCAAGCTGAGGAAGACAAATCTGGCTCATATAAGCCCTCTGCTAAAGCATGGAGCCCTGAGGCATAATAGATAAGAAATCAGATAAAATACGATTAAACAAAAACAGCTTTATAGTACTTACCTGCTTCATTTTAAAGCACATATATTAATATAAACACTATGAACTACAATATTATATATTTTACATTAGTTTAATGGTAAAAAACCAATTAACCTTCTCTTAATTAATGAAATGCTCCACAATAATGGAGATATTTACAACTACAATAATCATTTCAGTGTATATTAAGCGAAGCATTTTCACTTCATTTGTTTGTATCTTTAAAATTAGATTTTTAGAGCCAGATAGAGGACAACACCAGAGGGGACCTCACAGGATTGCCAATATAAGGCTTTTGCTGGTTCTGGCCACATGAACGCACAAACACAACATGATTCAGCAGGGAGGAGACAGCGAGTGTTTTTCTGGGAAAGTGAAAGAACATCAATCTGGCCCAACATGATTTGCTGACTCGATGAAAGAACTCCATCTGTCTTATGCAGTTTATTGAGGGAAAATTGGTTGAATTTAGCGCATTTGTTCCACAAAGTGAGAGAGAAAAATAGATTAGGAGATGCCCTTGTCTACCTCTTTGGTGGAGAGACAAATTACAGCAACTGTAGGATTTTGACAAAGAAACTATATATGTTATCATCTACATTTCAGTTTGAGTGCTTCTGTTTTCCCACTTCCACATAACAAAATAGCTTTTACCCAAGGTCCTCAATTATTCCAGGGCACCAACAGTAGTGCACTCCAACAATGGTTAGCCAGCATAGATTTAAAGTCCCTCAAAAGATTAATGCCACAAGGAAATCGCCCCCCCAACCCCACCCACCCACACACACTCCTAATTTAATTTCAGTTTACATGTGGTGCAGTGAAAATCCAGAACAACAACAATCTGATCTACATTAGCCTTCAGGTTAGTTCACTGGCATTACAAGGAATTTAAAAAGCATGTTTCCCACCTCTTTTCTAATTTTGTATTACCAGGCTGATTTGAGGAATCATTCAAAGGCTTTCAGCACTAAAGCCCAATCAATAATTCAATTCAATTCACTTTTATTTATATAGCGCCAATTCACAACAAATGTTATCTCAAGGCACTTTACAACAAAAGTCCCCCCTGATACTCACATGTACTAATAACTGATGCTCTCTGACCTTCTGTTCTGATGTCATTTTATTAGGCTTTATGCTGCATTCACACCACCCCAAACGTCAGCGTCAGGAGCAGCAAGATTACATGTTCAGTCTATGGTTGAGTCCAGAGAGCGTCTGAGTCTCTGCGGCGCTTTGTGTGCGTTAGCTGTCTCACCTTTTCAAGCCTTTCCCCTGTTTCAAGCTTCAAAGTGCCAAAAGCCAGCAATGCAGTCTAGCTAGCTGAGCTTTTGACGGTCTTAACGCTCTTGACGCAGCACGGCATCCTAAACAGAGCGTTATATAGTGATGTTGCCTGATGTCGACATTGTCTAGCCAACAACGATCTGCTGGTGTTTAAAACATCTGGCGTATGTACCAAATCTGCTCGGGTTACCAGATCGGCTTGGGGGCCTACATCTACTTATGACGAAGTATTACATGATTGGCTGGATGCTGACATTATAGTACATAATTGGCTTTCTTAATGCCCTTAATGGCTGTTATTAACATTTATGTCTCTTTTAAATTTAACCATATAGTGCTTGCAAGGTAGTTTGTCCGAGTCAAGTTGCCGTAGTGTGACATTTTCGGAAAGCACAGGGCCCCGAGAAAGGCTTGACCACGAGCTTTGCAAGCTTCGAACTAGTCTAATATTTATATTAGAAACAATAGTATACTCAGCAATCATTTATAAATGATTTTGCTACAGTATCTAAGTCTGCCCCTCAATTGCTTTTTGCAGATGACACAAATCTTTTTATTTCAAATAGAAATATGACCACTTATATACATAAAATAAATTATGACCTTTTTAATTATTCTAAATTGTTTAAAGCAAACAAATTGTTACTAAATGTCAAAACATCTAATAATATGGTATTTGCTTGGCTTCCTTGTTTTTTTTAGGAGTCATGATTGATGTAAAACTTTGTTGGAAATAAATAAGACATGTCTGCAAAAAAAATTAGATTGGATTGCTTCTGATTTTTTAAGGCGCTAAATAAAACAAAAAATATAGAGAGCTCTCCTCCTCTCTACTTACACTTTGAAAGAGGAATAGAAAATATAATAAATGTTAAGAGTAGATAAACAAATATGTGTATATTGAAGGATTTTATTCTATATTCAATTTAAACCTTAACTCTATAAATTCCATGCGTGTTCATTTTTATCAGAGAGGAGACGAGAGTAATTTAATTTTCTTTAGATTTTAATACAACAAATCAAATACTGGTTCACAGGGCTGCTTAAAACAGATCAAATATTTAGTTTACAGAGTGGTATAAATTATCCACACTCTGGGTCACCCTACCTAGGAGGAATGACAACGTATATAACAGAAACATTAAGTTTTATATTTTAACACAAAGTTAGAGAAACTCCCATATAGCTTTACATATGGGACACAAAACATGATTTGTTCATTCAAACTTTTGCCAAGATCAGCCTCCTTACAAGCATGCATGCATAACTAATGACCTTCCTGTTATTCTGACTTTACAAACCAGCTCTAACTAGAGTTTTTGCCAACCGTTATCTCTTACATCCTTCCATTGTCAATTGTATGGTGATGTTATCTGCCTGTGCTTTCCTGCTCATTGTCCTGTTTTTCTGTGACCAAAACAAGAGCTGACTCTGCAAAATACCTCTAAAACAATGTTAAAAGTATAATTAAAAAGTATGGTAACTAAAACACCTTAATCAAACATTAATAAATGTTTAATATACTTCAAATCCCTACCATGATCTCATAAATATATGAGATCATCTTAAATATACATAATCAGAGTTAACATGGATAGATTTAAATGCCAATAAGAAATTATTAACAGTCATCAATTACTTTATCAGATCCATCAGATAACCATTTAGCCTAAACAATGCAAAAAAAAAAAAAAACAACATAATTTACAATGGTTTTGTTACATTTTTTTCACAATCATTCATACATTTTCATTGTCTGTATTCATCCTTTTGCGTCCAGGTGAAATCTTCAGAACACAGGGGTAGACTAACCTGGTCCTTCTCAGTCACAAGGGATTATTCTGCCCGTAAATGTGAACTGAGTTTTTTTGTTCCTTATTTCTTGAATCCTGTTGCTTCTTGATCCAGTGAGCTCATCAAATAATCACTTTAAATCTCAAACCACTGCACCAGCTGTCGGCAAGAATTCATGGCAAAGAGCATTCATTATGTGCAGTGTTTAACCTGTTGACGCACCTGTTTGTCCATCATCCTCCACATTGTTTTGATCCAAACAGCCTGGAGCCGACCAATTTGCTGTTGTTTATAATGTGTCAGAAAGGTATTTCATTCTCCACAAAGAATGAAGAAGAGTAATCTCCAAAGTGTCCGGGCGTCTGTGAATGAGCTCAAAGAACTACAAACATACATGTATGACTTCTCATCTAATTATATAAGTTAGGGTTAATGATTATCCAATTCCTAAAACATCTGAAAACAAAAAGTAAGATCAGCAAAAACCAAAAAGAATTCTGTGTAGGTATCATCCTCTAAGCAAACCAGAAGGTTCTAATTTACTTCAGTAAAACACACCATCCTGTTAAATCAGAAAAAAATAAAAGTTATAATAATTGCAAACAAACAAAACAGAAATCTCATCCATTCCCCATTCTTTACCTTCAACACAATTAGTAATAATAATAGTAACAATTTATCTAATCATCATTGTAGTGCTAGTATGAACTCAGCTCTTCCCTCTTTGCCAAATTGCTAAATTTGGCACTAGAAAACATAAAAATAATCCCAAGTTAGCCAAGCTCCTGTTTACAACACAGAGCAAAACACAAAATTTTAGTAACACAAAAATTAATACTATCATGCTATTTGATGCCAGGATTCTCAACAGAATTTTTTTTTTTTTATCAGCCCTCTGAACAGTCTGTAAGGCCTATAACATTAGCTATATATTCAGAAATAGCATATTTCATGATATGCGTAAAACTAATCTATCTTGCAAAGCAGTTAACCTGAATTTTTATATTTCAGCAGTCAGACCCTTTAAACTTGCCAGGAATTAATTAACAAAACTAGTAAACCTATAATTTAGAGTTTCCAAACTCCGTATAATCTTACCAAGCCCGGCCCATGGGAAAATAGAATCACTTTTCTGTCCATCACTCCATAGCTTGTGCTCTGGTGAAACGTTAAAATGTCCAGATACGGTAATTTGGAGCAGTGGCAGTGCACTTCCTCCTCCTCCGGTTCTTGATTCTCTACTGCGGACAAAGAAAAGAATGCTCTTTAAATTCAGCAAGTCCTCCTGCCTGTCCAGGTCAAAGGCAGATATGAACAGATATCCACAGAGAAGCAGATGATCGTCAATAGGGCAAGTTCCCCTTACGTCCACAGTCTCAAAATGGAGCACACGTCCTGTGGCTTTGGAGTGAGTCAGAACAAAGGACACATAACTACATTGATCATAGATATGTATACAAAATCATTGTGATATATTTCCCATGTCCCGGATTTGGCAAAACATGACCAGATTTTTTCAAAACATTTTCAAACAAATAGATCTGTGGTCTGATCTCAAATGTAATAATGATTGCTGAAATACCCAGGTTAACCCTAACCTACGTCCGTCTCCCTGTCAATCTTATCCTTACCGTGGGTGTAACTGAAAATATTTTCCTCACCCATTTAACTTCCTTCCTGGGCAATACATTTCAGTCTCAACAGTCTCCCAAATCCTTGAGGTGAGTAAAATATCTGAATATTAATCAGTAAGATCAGTATGCTCTATGCTGATGTCCTACAAAATATGGTGTCTGAGAGCAAACATATCAATTAATAACATAATGTCTATTCCTCAGATATAAACTGTATCGATACCATTCATTAATTCTTTTCTACAAAGTTTAGTGGTCTCTTCACAAAGTAAATAAATAAAATTAAAAAAGGCTGTATTTTTCTGTTAGATCTTGCTGTTTTAAAGCACCACTAAAAAATTGCAATAACAAAAATAAAAGCAATAACCATCTGCAAAGGTTCTATCCCCTTTTTTCTGTCCCTCTTGTAAACAGTCTCTATGGAAAAGTGGCTCTCCTGGTTTCGCTTCACTGAGGTTGAGACGAATAGCTCATATTGAACTAAACCCCTTTGAAATTCGGTCTTCACACCACTTTTCCCAGACTCTGTCCCTTTAATCAATTAATAATTTCTGCTAATATAATTATGCTACTTACAGTGAGATAAAGATGTCTAACTAGGTTTATCTTCTATTTTAACTGTTGTTGGTGTCGTCAAGGTTACCTGTGAAGCTCCTCCCACCTGAGCAATGACCAATAAAGATCCAGTCTCCAACTCCCCCTCTTTTCAAATTTATCCAAAGTAATATAGCATCATTTGTCACATCAGTACACTGGATCGCTATCAAGCTGGCTCACACAGAGAAAATATCTAAATTAAAAAACATCAAATGTGAAAAGAGCTTGACAGAGTTTGGACCCAAAACAAGACCACAATTCAGAAAGTTCAGTTAAGGGGGTTTTATTTACAAGGTCTAGAAAATGTGCACTCCGGAGTCGGGAAGCTTCAGAGCGGGCACGGCCAGGTCATGTACCCAAGGGCAGCTGCTCAGGAGTCTTCAGCTGAGTAAAGCTTTGGGAGCAGGGGAGGAGGAATGTTCAAAATGACCAGGAATGGTCCAATGCAGAATAGAAAAATAACTTAACTTCACAGGGGAGGAGTTCAAAGGTCCGTGATCCAAAATTCAGTAGTCCAAGACAGTCCAGGTCTAATCTCCAGAGAGGCAGTGTAAATCCTTGGATAGGGCAGAGGCAGAGGTCAGATGACAACAGGGGGGTCAGGTACACAATGAGGCAGTCGGACATGAACGCTTGATAGCTGTGACAGGTAGTGGCAACAGACAATCTCGCACTGAGTTGCTGCAGGGCAGGAGCTTAAATAGGGAGCAGCCCAGGTGGGACCAATCAGCCAATTAGCAGGCTGGTGAGCAGGAGAAAAACAAGACACACAGTGCCAAGCATGACAAAATGTTTAAAACAAAATCAGAGAATAGTACTGACTGATAAACACAACATAGTTTTACAAAAATAGTCTTCAGTTTGCTATACTTCAAATTCTATCCATATTTATAAAGAAAAAATCCAAGATATAAATCAATGACAAAACAGCTTCCCTATACATATTTCTGTGGGACTTTAAGACCATAGTGCAAACAGGCATGTCTCATTCCCTGATCAAATTGATGTGAAAGTAACCAGGTGGTTGCTTATTGTTAGAAATTGCCAAACCTAAAGTACTTGTTTGTTCTAAAAGTCTAATCTATATTTGAAAATGACTTTTGTTTCATATGTTTCCTATAAACAAACCCAAATGTGCTAATTGGCCCAGATATTCTGATTGTAAATAATGAAAACATTTCATACTTCAAAAACATCTGTCAGATTCTGTTAAATGAGTCAAACACAGTCAAACTAATTTGTGTAACTAAAACTCCAGTTACTTCCTCTACATGGCAGTTTACCTTTTTTCTTAAATGTTTGTAACACGTATAATACTCCAATTTCCATTAAACAATAAAACTAAAAATACAAAATCAATTCATAAACAAGCTTCAAAAGATAAAAATGCTCTAAACAAAAGTTTAAAAATTAAAACAAAACAACAAAAATCAGCATTTTACAGTCAATCCCAATTATCCTCTCAGGCTTCTTTTTGTTGCTCAAATTATAAACACCAAATTGAATTGAAGCTTCTAGAAATGTCAAATAAATGACCACCGAATCATTTTTGCTTTACCTCAGTTTCTCAATCAACATTCCCCAAATGTATCATTAATAAATAGCCTGCAGTTTTGCAATTCCAGTCAGGATCCACTTTAAAGTAAATATACATACAAGTTGAGAGAAATAAAAATAAAATAAAAATCTACATCAACTGTCAGCAACAAAGTATTCACTAATTAAATGGTATATTATTCCATTGTTCTATTCTATTATCATAACTGTTCTAGAACCTTTTTCTCTAAATTCAAGAGGCAAAAATTCCCTCTCAGCATCAGGTAGACTAGCTACCAGATCATGCATAACATCTGACAGATTAATTTTAAAATTTAAAACCTAAACCCAATTCCTATTTTCCGCCAATACAGAAATCTTCAACAGATTTTGAAAACTTGCATTTATCTCTACACTTGAAAACAAAACAAAAACTTATTTCAATTTACATGCTTCAGTTGCATAGATTGTTTCCACACAATCAGAATAAATTAATTAGAACTTACTTCTTTCTTATAAATTAAACTAACATTTAGAATTAAGCTGATATTTATTGGTTGTTCTTCAACAAATTTAGCACATAATAGTCATTTTTCTTTTAGTCATTTAGAACTTTTCAAATTCAGCAACAACTTGCTTCTCTTCATTGATCTTACTCAAATGTCTATATGTAAAATAAATAAAAACGCTTTTTGGCCCTTTTTTATTTAAAAAAAGCACCTACTGTTTTGTCTAATGTTTCTATAATAAATGTATTCATACATATTGACATACTTGAGGCCTTTTCCTCGTACCTCTGCAGCTCTCTGGGGAGTATGCCGTGCAACATCGCTGTAGCCAATATCCTCACACATCCGACGGCTTGGAGTTTGAGAAAAAACACTAACCACGAAGTGCCCTTCAGATTTATTTGATTTATGTTGCATCCTTTTTTTTTTTTTTTATAAAATTTGATAAAGTTTATAAATGCATTTGTGTTTCTCCCACTTATCAGAACAAAGAATACCACTCCTCACACAATTTACACCTTTGAATTGATAATAGCTTAAGGTTTGGTTTGGTTGCTTAACTGTATATGTTGGACACCATCCTTCAATATGTATTTGATAAATATGTAGTCAAAATCATACTCTATTGGTTCATTATCACTTACCCTGAATTTGACCACATTTAGAACGGTCCAATAAATACACTTAACATGTCACAAAAATGTAAAGTATATGATGAGTTATTTATTATATGCATGGCAAAGTAATAGCATTAAAGTTAGATTAGTAAAAAATTATGTTACAGACAAATAATTTAATGTCTTTTGAGCAAGACTATGAACTGGATTTAGCAGTAAAATGTTACTAATGGACAAACAGACCAGAAAAAAGTTTAAACTTACATCTGGTAATTACAAACATGTTCTACTTAGGCTCATACATTATGAAAAAGTCAAACTGATAATTCAAAATTAAAAAGACTCACAAAGAATGTGTTATGAGAATTTATTGAACAAGATTCAAGATTGGGGCTAAGACCACAGTGTAACATTTAATTAATGATATGAAATGCACGGCGTCGATGAATGATTGCCAGAATTCTCCCCAAAGTCTGGACACTGGTGGTGGTAGATGACAAGACCCTGCCAGTCGACGACAAGCAGAGCAGAGGAGAGGCCAGGCTGTACCACGGCCGGTAAACGGCTGAGTGATTGACCAGGGAGAATAAGAAGGGGATCCTGGGCAATGAGTGGCAGGAGTAGGAATGTGATTGGATCGTTGGATAACAGCTGGCTGTTATGAGGCCATGAATGAATGCTGCTGGTAGATCTTCCAAGGTTGAATCTGCATAAGCTTCGTAGACCAAAAAGTTATATTACGCATACCTAAGTACTTTTTTCAGTGACTTCGAAAAAACAGCATAGACCTTTCTAATGTTGGCTTGACAAGTATGTTACGGCCTCCGTCTAATTGGTTTCTCAGAACTTCCATGAAGTGTAGAAAAAATGTTACTCAAGTATCTTGAACCAATTAGGTGTTCACATAAAGTTAATTCAATGTGTATTGTAATAAACCTAATCTCTCAGGTTGATGCTGATGGGACAGGACAGCTGCACCTCCAGCTTACCTATCCTCTGTTCTCCATATGTAGAAGGCAACTCGGCACTCCTCCTACTTGATAGTTTATTCCTTCAGTTGGTTTACATGGAGCATCCTTTGTAAGCAGTTTTGGCCTGGAAAAGAGACAACATGTTGTTTAAGCTAACTCAACATCAACAACCACCTTTTTTCCTTCCAAAGAAAAATGCAACTACTAAATTGCTAATTGGCCTGGCTTAGTTGTAAGCCCACTCACCACGACAAGGTGCAGGCCTCGAGTGGGAACATAAAAGACGAGACAAATAAATTGAAATTAAAACTTTTAACAACAACACAGAAGGGGGAGAAAAAAAACACGCCACAAGACAAAAAAACATTAAAACGTGAATGGAAACTATACTATACAAACTTACACAAATTCAGCAGCAAACTTGGACTGAAATATAAACACGCCTGTGGTAGAGCATTGAAATATTATGAACCGAACATTTTTTATAGTAGGGTTTTTGTTTTTATATATTTTTTTGTGACATAACAGTGTAAAAGAAAAAAAATTAATTTGTTTAGAAAGATGTTTAACTTCCAAACCCCAACCAGAAACAAGTACATCTTCTCCAGTTTGGTTGACACTTAACAATAAATAAATAAATAAAGAATAAAAATAAACATGAATGAAAACGCCTACACACACTCTCGCACACAAAAGACTGTCAAAAGATCGACAAGAAGGCAAAAAAAGCTATGAAAGTGCAACACAAGTAGCAAATTTGGACAAAATCAACAAACAAATAACATAACAAAATAAATAAAATCTGGAAAAAACTGGAGAAAATTTGCTTGGTTAATGGTGGTGGTCGGTGGTTGAGAATCATCTGTTTTTGTAACGAAGATTCAAACTTTTATTAATATTTAAATGTACAAAACAAGTATTTACAAAATTCAATAACAATGAAAATGTGCAGATGAATTTCATACCAAGTCGTCAATATCTGTAGGTCCCGTGCAAGCGGACTCTATGAGATACTGACAACAGCAGAGAAACATATAGATTAACTCATAGGTCCCGTGCAAGCAGACTCTATGACTCCTGATGATACATACATCTTTTTGTAGTGTTCTTAGCATTCCCATTATAATGAAATGACAACCAAGGGCACACTTGAAATGACTTGGGCCCCGTCCATGCAGGCTCCAAAAGAGAAGACATGACAACCAAGGGCACACTTGAAATGACTTGGGCCCCGTCCATGCAGGCTCCAAAAGAGAAGACATGACAACCAAGGACACACTTGAAATGACTTGGGCCCCGTCCATGCAGGCTCCAAAAGAGAAGACATGACAACCAAGGGCACACTTGAAATGACTTGGGCCCCTTCCATGCAGGCTCCAAAACAAAAGACATGACAACCAAGGACACACTTGAAATGACTTGGGGCCAAATTCGAAGAACTGACATGCTGCAAATGACATATATATATATATATATATATATATATATATATATATATATATATATACACACATACAAAAGCAAATACAATCCATATACGTATAAAAGAATATACTGACAGAATAAATAAAGAATTACAAAACAGAGACATAAATACAAACACACAATACAGCAGCAAATCATTCTCCATAAAAATGGATTGTTTTGGTTAGTTTTTTGCGCAGCATTTTTCCATTTTGAATTGTTTCATTATGTTGCCTGGCTACGTGGTTCAAATGTACTTTGCAGTACCAAGAGCTAGCAATCATCACTAGTACATGGAGATGATTCTCTTCAACACTCATGTCAAACATGTGGCTGTGCAACTGTGGAAAGACATTCTTGTCGACACTGTCCATGAGAACCTGTGTGACAATTGCGGCTCTTATTCCTTTTCCTACAGGTGGTTTTCCACCGTTGCGTTTCAAAATGTGCACAAAGCATCTCTCGGTTGCCTGACAAATTGAAACAATGACTTGAGATGGTTTTTGAAGGCCACCTCTCTCCTTGATTGCAGTAAAAGGATGCACTGTGTCTTGCGAAGTGAGAGCTTTTATACATGTCATGCAGGTTAGACTGTTTTTCATTTTCTTGACAACAAATCCTGATATGTATGCAACAGCTCCTTCCTTGTAATATGACAGTTGGTCAACATTTGGCAAGCCACAAATGGTGTCATCTTCTGGTGCATGTACTTCAACTGGTTGCAGATCAATCATACGTACAATGTTTACATTGGCAGGGGTTGAACAAGAACGGATGTGTTGTCAAGGAGAAGACAGTTTCCTGTACCAGGTTTTACTTGATGTCGCACAAGGAGGCCCTTGTATGCAGCTCGAAACTGACTAACGTTGGGGTTGTCATTCAGCCCCCCCGTGCTCGAATGGCAGCAAAGAAGAGCTCCAAGTTGTCCTGACTGAATTTGTAACCCAGAAGGTAGCGGCAGGGTGCGGATGTCTGCTCTAAAAGGTCTTCATAGAGGCCCATAATACTCCGACAACAAGCAACAAAACCCACAACTCCAACCTATCTTTGTGTTGTGTGGACCGGAACAAATATGTCATGCTTCCCTGTTGTCTTTAGGCCACGTAGAAGTGACTCTGTTTCATCAAGCACAGCCTTGACACTAATCATGTTTGCTGGTCTTAGAGGGGCCTTGTAGCCTTTACCGAATGGATTGCGACTGTTCAAAACATCAAAGGCAGCATCAACTGTGCGCAGGAAATGAGAAGTGGCAGCAACACCACTGAACTGTGGATATTTTAAGTGCTTTTCACAAAAGTCTAGAGCGTCAGCTACACTCTTGCTAAAGTTCTGCGCTGCAAGATTTACCTTAATTTTCTGACTGCGCCATTCTATATGAGCCATTTTGAGTTTATTCCCAAGACGTAAACCTTCAGTTTGCTGAAGCTTGTGGAGCTCCTCTATGTACTTCCACAGAATCAGCTGCCCGTCAGCTCTAACAAGCACCCTGTTCGAAGCAAATGTATTCCGAAGAAGTTTAAGCATGTGACAAGCATCTAGTAGCACGTGGACTTTTTGAGAATCATCTTCTGGATGCACAAAGAAAGACCTCATGTTTGTTATGTCCAAGTCTGCACCCAGCTCTCGAAGCATAGTAAAATTGGTGGACGGTCCATCGCATGTCAATGAGATAACCCTTACACCGACTGCATGGAGCCTAACAAGACTTTCACGAATGATGTTTGCCCTCTCTGCTCCATTCAAGCTGCTGATAAAAAAGTAGGCAATCGGAATCTTCCAGGAACCATTCACTGCCACAACCATGACGACAAGTGCCTGTGTAGCCACAACATCTTGTAACTCACCGGCACCTATGTCCACATAGCCTTGAATCTGATCACCTTAACATGTCGTTTGCTTACGGATGTGAATTTCATCAACCATTAAAGAGCAAACAGTTTCCTTTCCCACTTTCTGTTGTTCTGCAACATGACTTTTAAGAGCAGTAAATGAAGCAACAGTGAAACCAGGGTCTGCAGAGACACTACTATAACATGTTCGAATGGTTGAGGATGAGGTAAGGCACCGTAAAAGTTTTCTCTAACGTAGCTATAACCTCTGGGTCAATAAAAATGCAGCGTTGTGGCAAACTGTTTCAGATCCTCAGAATACACTGCTCTTTTCTTCTTGGTGATTCTTTGAAACATTTCACGAGGAACCACATCCAGGCTTTCAAGCAAAGAAGCACACTCAGATGAGATGAGCATTTTCCTCTGTAGCACTTTGGTCATTTGACTAAGAGAGATAACTTTACCTTTTAACCTTTTAGTTTGACGCACTTTCAAGCGTATTTTTTTGCGGGCCTCTGTGTATTTTTCTTCCAATTTCCACACCTTTCTATTTATTTTTCTGGGAGACTCCGAAACAAAGTAAGAATGATCACTTTTACTCGCAACTATATTCTTAGTATAGTCGTAATCCTCTATTGACGCTTTTGCGTCCTCATCAGGAATGCTGCTACTACAATTTATATCTTCACAACAACTTACATCAGAAACAAGTGGACTTTCAACACTGACAGACAAATTGACACACACAGTACTGCTGGATTCCTCATCTGCAACATTTTCATTGGCACTTACCTGCTTTGGTCTACCTACCGGTCGTTTTTCTCCCTCGGTAAAGGAGAAAATAGTAGGCACAGCGGTGCTGGTCAAGACAGTCCTACCCTATGGGAAAAAGTAACAGTAGAAAAATTATTAAAATACATCCCATGAAATGTATGTTATAATCCGCACTCAAGTTTAAGTTATAGAGTAATATAATTAGTTAAGTGGATAAGTAATAATCATTGAATATAATTTTACTACTTCAATGATTTGCAAAAAATACTATTATCAGATGAATCAGTTAACTGATTTAAATTACAGAAAGATTAATCGATTAACAAAAAATTATATAAAAATAAAAAATAATGAAAGTTATACAAACAAATACACAAACCATAATGAAAGTTGCAACACCGGTTCATGGAAATATTTTCAGTTCTATATTAAACTGATCATTGTAGTACCAACAAAAAAGGAAACATGCATTCACAAGGCTTGTGTATAGTCTGGATACCACTAAGTCTTTGGTCTTTGCTCTGCTTTGTGACTGCATACCATGGAGGCCGCCATTGCTCCTCCATTGCTGTAGTACCTCCATTTGGCCGCTAGTCCCCCATTGAAAAGCATTGGATTTTAGACACGTTAAAAACCACTTTAATGCCTGGTGTCTATTTTTAAAAAACTTTCTATGGCTACATATTCTTCCTGAGATAACGCTGGGCTCGTCAAAAACATAGGCACCAGGCTGGTTTTTATAAGATAATTTTTTGAACTCTTTACGATTACGACCGAACTACATGCCCATACACGTCCCGCGATGGCAGAGTCTACAGTTGAAGATCCCGCCCTATGCCCTTTTTAGGAACATGGGGGGGAGGAGTCTGTAAATCTGCCATGAATTCCCCCATGAACGTGTGTCATTCTGGTAAACGGGGAGGAGTGAGGAGGCGCTGTCTATTCTTTTTTACAGTCTATGACTTGCACTCGCAAGCGATCATAGACATCAGCTGAGTAAGTTGGCTCAGTACTCGACAATTTACAGCTTTTGCACGCATAATTTAGACTGAGGTAATAAATTTGATGTAAGACATTTAGACCAAATCAATTTTAGTGTATTTCTAGGATGTGTTACGTGGGCAAATTTGTAGCAAAGTGAATCAAATAAGAAACTAAATAATAAAGATAAATGAATAAATCACGTTTGAAGGATAAAAAAAAATTCAAACTTTATATGAATAAAATAAAAAGCTAGCTAAAAATAATTTTACTAGGTCATACTGTACAAGTACATTGAGGACCAACTCTGGCATAATTGAAAATAAATAAATAAATGAAAGAATAAATAAATAAATAAATGGGTAAGTACAATTGTAAATAAATAAATCTAGAAATACATTCAAGTAAAGTATTTAATTTCACATATCTTTATTTATTTATTTACACATTTATTTATTCCATCATTAATTTATTTTTTTCTGCATTTATTTATTTATTCCGAAATTTATTTATTTCCACATCACATTTATTTCTACATTTCCACATCACAATTGATTCAACATTTCCTCATCACATTTATTTCAACATTTCCAGATCTCATTTATTTCAACATTTACAGATCACATTTATTTCCAAATTTTCACATCACATTTTTTCCACATTTCAAGAAGTGTTTTATAATAAGGGGGGCATTTCAAACAGTGACCAAAAGCAGGGGTG
>JAPXFQ010002674.1:0-20075 GCA_028564705.1 Apricaphanius iberus | reverse complement strand
TTCTACTACTACTACTAGTACTACTACAACTGTCATTTAGCTGATGCTTTTATCCAAAGCAACTTACATTTGCGAGAACAACACAAGCAAGAAATCACATAGGAAGGTACAGAATGGCTTAGTGGCATCTGTTAAAGTAACTGCATTCAGTCGAATCAGATCTGGATCAGTTTCTCTGTGAATCTGGACCAGAGAAGATTCATTTCAACACTGTACAACAAGATTATGCATGGTGGTTTGATGCAGTGTAATTTATTGCACATAATTAAATTCACCCACGCTATACTGGCTAAGATTTACCCTGATTGTAATGACTCCTGCAACAAATGTAAGCAGTCAACTGCTGATTTTTTTTACATGTTTTGGAGCTTCCCTAAATTATCATCTTTTTGATCAAAGATTTTCCAGTGTCTAAATCAGGCATTAGGTGCCCTAATCGTCTTGGTATGCACCCATCCCAGGACATACCATCCTTTTGTGCGTCATGCCATAGCCTTTGCTACCTTGCTGACCAGAAAATCCATATTGTTAAATAGAAACATGCCCTTCCCCCTTCACGTAGTCAATGGTCACACAATGGATTAACTGTGGTCCCAGCTCAATCGTTGACTTAAATCTTTTCATGGGACTTGGGGGGACTCTGATTACCTTTATTGCTGACAAAGTGAAGATTGCTTCCACTTTGGAGAGTGAGTCTTGTTATTCTGTTCTGTGTATTATTCTCTGTCTTTTCGTTTTTAACTTTCTATGTATTTATTTACTTATGTGATCTAATTTTGTTGATTAATTTATTGTAGTTTCCTTTCTCTCCATGGCATTTTAATGTATTTTGTTTTAATGACAAATTTATAATATGGACAGTAATAAGATGAATGACAAACTGTATTGTTGGACATGTAAGTGGATGGTTGCCATTTTCATTAGTTCACCTGAAATACACTACTTATGATTGTAATGTAAATTTTATATATTTTTTAAATGTTCATCTTCTAAAGGGTGCAAACTGGTTAAAGGCCATTTAAAGGCCTTGGGCCATCGACTTCAGTGGAACAGAGTTTGGGAGTCAATGCACCGTGTTGATGCTGCTGGAGTTCTGGAAAGAATGGCAAGACTTGGATGTGTTGCCCGAAGAGCATATTCCGTTCCTGGTCCTCTTGCACTTGTCCATCTTGACACAAATCACAAGCTCATAAGGTAAGCAGACAATGGACATTTTTGTGTTAAGCTTCGTATACAACTGATTAATTCCACAGTTCCTAGAAATAATTGTAGCATGTCAAAATTTATTATAAAGGAACATTGAGTATAGGTTTTTCATTCAAACAACCAAATTTTATTGTGAATTAAGAACATTGTTACTGAACATGATGGATATCTGTAACCTACATACAGATATTGTAGAATTAAATTAAACCAGTCAGAATTGAATATTCTCAATTACTTGAGTATACAACCGAGTACGTTTTGTGCTTAGGAGCCATTGAGTGTTCTCGCATTTGGCTGTACATACTGGTTGTCAACCAGGCCTTCCTCTGGCACTTAACTTTAAAGTAACGCTATATTGTCTGTCCTCCAAATATTGCTACAAATACGTAGAATATCTCTTATACTGTATAATTTGAAAACATGTTTATGCAAAGTCCCAATGGCCCTAGAACAAACAGTAAAACAAATTGGCTCACTATCAAAGAAAATTTCGTTTTTTGTATCTTTTGGAAATATATTACACTGTATAGAGAATTTGTGTAAAATGTATAACTAATGTCAACCATTGAGCAGATGAAATCAAAGATACTTATGTTCTGCAGATATGGTTTGGTGATATTTGGAGGTATTGATGGCTTTTCAAGGAAGGTAATGTATTTATGTATGCTTACTTAAAATTCAGTACGTTTGTATTTGTTTTGTATACTTTGGTTTTCAATTTGATTTAAAGTATATGTGTTTGCTCTGAACAAAAAGTATTTTTAAATCTGTTTTGATAGATTATGTACCTTAACATTGACAACAACAACAAGGCATCAACTGCTCTTAAGTTCTTCCTTGAATCAGCAGAAGAAAATGGTTTTCCATCAAGGTAAATAAAAAGCCTAATTGAGCTTGTCTAGTCTTTATATCCGTTATTTTTTTATTGCTGTTGTTGTTTTTCGTACTATTACCTCTACTATTCCTGCCAGCAGCCATTGCCTTTTGGAATAAGTTGTAAATTGTCAATTAATTATTTTCTTTTTGAAAAGTACTACAACAATGCAATTTCTCTCTGGGGATAAACCATTTTTGGCATTGTGCTTTATTTCCATTCCATTGTCAAGAAAATATATTTAACTGCAAAACACTGCAAATAGTTTAGGAAACTGATTGAGTATATTTGTGAAAACACATGGTGAAATCGTATTTGACGTAGTTATATTGATACCTTATGAAATCCTCTCAAGGAGACCTTTGAGTCCCTTGACTACAGTTTGTGAAGTATATAACTTCAGTTTTTTTATTGTACACAAATTAGCATCTTAGCCATACTGAAATTGGGAGTGATACTTCTGACTCTCAGAAGAGATGCATCCCAATGAAGTTGTGAATAAAAGCAACACGGACTGATCAAGAAATTGATTTCTGACACAGATGTGTGTGTGTGTGTTGGGGGGGGGGTGTGGTGGGGGGGTTGTGTGTGGATTTTTGACAGTGTCTATGTGTGTATGTGTGTCCAGGGTAAGAGGCGACCAAGGTGTGGAGAATGTGGATATTGCAAGACTCATGTTTGAGGTTCGAGGCTGTGGTAGGGGAAGCTTCATCTCTGGAAAAAGTGTTCATAATCAAAGGTAATGTCTATACCTCGGATAAGCAGCATGAAAATGGATCGATGGATGGCCTTCACACTTTACAGACAGCTCCAAGCTCATAACTGTAATGATGACAAAAATGCCAGCTTTCTATCATGCTCAACTGAAAATGCGATGCCATCTTTACCTGAGTCACAATTATGACATTAACATTACATTATACTGAAAATTCTTAGTAGAATTAGTAGACTTTATGATTGATTAGTATAATCAACATACAGTAGTATATCAATTTTCTAAAAAAATCACATCAGTTCAGCTTTTTGAGGTTAATGCTCTTAATCATTTCATGGCACAATTTATTTATTTTATTTACAATTATAAAATTCTGTACACTTATCAGAAATTAAATTGAACTTCAGCTACAGTTGGTATCTGTCTTATGTTACATAAATGTTTAAGATTTGGGCTATACCAGTTTGGAACTGTAGTATTGCATTTTAAAAAAATCATAGTGTAGTACATGGTTATAATGGAGTACCTTGTGCATTTTCAGAATTGAACGTCTGTGGCGAGATGTATGGGCTGCTGTATCAAGTGTCCACTATGAGGTTCTTCACAGATTAGAGGAAGAAGGCTCTCTCGACCCAGCAAACCCCACCCACCTCTTCTGTGTCCAGTATGTTTTCTTACCTCGGATTCAGGCAGATTTGAATACTTTCATAAAAAGCTGGAATGACCATCCTCTGCGCACTGAGAGAAATCGCACCCCAAACCAACTGTGGGAAATTGGACTTCTTCAGAGACCAGTAGATCCTCCACAGAATTTGGAGGTAATTGGAGAGAAAAAGTCCCTTTTTAGATAGACTAATTATTGTTACAGGTATTCATATTGGCCATTCCGTCATTATGTCTTTAGTAGTGTTGCACCGATAAAAGTATCGGTAGGAGGGCCGATACCAGCCTAAAATGCTGGTATCGTTATCGGGGAGTACTAAAAAATAAGTGCCGATACCGTTTACATGCTGAGCTTAAACTATTGCCTTTGGCCCGGAGCGGATGCTCTTAACCAATAGTGAGGCAGCTTACTCATGTTCTGACCAAGCCATGATGGTGGCCAATGATTTAACATTCAAGTGAGTACGTTGTTTTGTTGTATTAAAAAGTAAATTTTCTTATATATATTTTGTTTTTTTCAAATGACGGGGTATCGGTACAGTATTGGTATCGGCCGATACTGAATAGCCAGGTATCGGAATCGGGGTCAAAAAATGGTATCGGTGCAACACTAATCTTTAGTACTACCCATACTCACAAAAACTATTTCATTTTTAGGTGCTGGTGATTCCTGACATGGATGATGCAGAGATGGATCACAGAGGAGTCCAAGTCCCTGAACTGGACTGTCCCCTGACCACTGAAGAACTGGAGTCACTAAGAGAACTTTATAATCCCTCTGGTCGATCAGTTTACTTTGGTGCAGATATTTACAGGGCTGTTGCTCAGTATGCCGAAGAAGCCATTGAGTCAAGATTGTAGGCATATATCAGGGTACATTAAGATCTGACTGCTTAAGCCATGTTCATAGTTGGTCTGTTATTGACTGTGGCAGTGGGTCTTTGGCCACATAGAGGATCCCACAATGATGTTTACTTGCATCCATTTCTCTCTCCTCCCCCCCACACTTTTCAAGTATGTATAGGTCTTTTAAATAAATAATACACAAGGAACATACAATGTGTGCCTTTCATTTCATTTATTTTCTGAAATGAACTGTCAGAATCCTCAATCTGAATAGCACTTTTTTACTTTAATCTTTAAACATATTTAATTAACCAATGTGCTGTGCTCTTAGGTGCGTCATGTCTTTGATATCAAAGTACATATCCATTTAACTACTGTTTTTTTTTTTTTTTTTTTTTCATTTTATGCAAATTTTAGTTTTTAATGAATCAATTAACGCGGCCGGGCGGTTGTGCACAAAACCCCACGGTATACTCTCATCAGCTTGTCAGCTCTTACTCTAATTATAGGCAAAGCGAGTCGTGAAGGATGGGACAGGCCGAGTCCCAAACTCAAGCCTCCTGCCCTGCTTATCTCCGTTCCGAAGACTCCTCTAAACCAGATAGAGCAGTGGTTTGGTGGGAGCTGTCCAGCCAGAGATACCGAAACTCCTTTCCCTGTCAATGTTTATCATTATACAGCTAGCAAGATAATGTGGTGAATTCATAGCATTGCAGAACATTATAGCATTATACACAGGTGACTCAAGGACACCAAAAAAATTGTATCCATCTTATATGTATATATGTATGGACAACACAAACGGGCTCTAACCAGAGTAGAAAAAGAAGTGGGAGGCCGCGTTGCACAACTGAGCAAGAAGATAAGTACATTAGAGTCTCTAGTTTGAGAAACAGACGCCTCACAGGTCCCCAACTGGCATCTTCATTAAATAGTAGCCGCAAAACACCAGTGTCAACATCTACAGTGAAGAGGCGGCTGCGGGATTCTGGGCTTCAGGGCAGAGTGGCAAAGAAAAAGCCATATCTGAGACTGGCCAATAAAAGAAAAAGATTAAGATGGGCAAAAGAACACAGACATTGGACAGAGGAAGACTGGAAAAAAAGTGTTGTGGACGGATGAATCCAAGTTTGAGGTGTTTGGATCACAAAGAAGAACGTTTGTGAGACGCAGAACAACTGAAAAGATGCTGGAAGAATGCCTGACGCCATCTGTTAAGCATGATGAGTTGTTGTGGGAGCAGCTTGACCGTATGGTACAAAATTGTTTGGGTGACCCCAAACTTTTGAACGGTAGTGTATGTGTGTGTAACTTTTACCACGGCAACACACTGCATGAACCTAACCTGCTTGCTAGGATCAGGAGACCGCGGAGGAAAAATGGCAAGATATCAATAAGTTTACGCAACTCAGTAAAGTCCCTGAATAACTTTGATCAGCTGGTGGAGTGTAGCAGTATAGCCTGTAAAAGCTAATTAGCTAGCTACTCATTGGTGGAGTCATCTTCTCTATTAAAGCAAAAGTTTTTGTTTTTGTGGAATATTATGCTTGGGGTTGAAAACTAATGTTATCGTAGTGAGTGATGTAAAATGAAGGAGAGTGTGAGAGGAGAGCAGTGATTGCACCTGTGAGCTTAAATTTTTGTGAGACCGGAAGAATGAAAAGGGTGTGGTGAGCAGGTTCAGTGTTGTCTGTATAGTGGGGCTTGATGAGCGAAGTGAAATTGGTTTTATATTCGACATTCTGTGGTTATTCCTGTTTCTAACCTTACTAGCGCTTATTATTAGTTTATAACTTTTAAATGTAAGTTCTGTGTTAATTTTCATTAATATTTTAGTTCTCATGTAATTCACAATCATTTATGGTAACAAGCAGAGAAGAAAATAGACCTGACTCCCAAATAATAGTGCTTTTTTTGTGTGGCTTAAGTATCAGCATTGGTACTCATCGGTAAGTACTCTGATTCAAGTATCGGTATCGTATCGGTTTTGAAAAATGTGGTATCGTTGCATCCCTACTTGAAAAAAGCTTTTACGGGGCATTCATGTACCATTTGTTTACATGTCTTGATTCCATAAAGTCTCCTAGCGGCACAAACTAATTACTCGTAAAATGTTTTTCTTAATTTTCAATTTGAAGGGCACCTCTCGGTGCCATCTGCTACAAAGGGCCTGCATGTCATCATCGGGCGTGTGTCTTTTTTCTTTTTTTTTATTGAGCAAAAACAGCCTTTGACAAAAACAACGAACAAAACGGATTATAACAAGGGACAGTCGTTCATTAAGCATAAAAGGATCCATCAATTGGTTAAAATGGACAATGACATGCGCATTCATGTGATAACGTCTTCCTTATTTGTACTTTAAGAAATAAATGCAGTTTAATTGCTTTAAATAAAATTCTAAAGGAAGAGATCTTGTTATTTTGTTTTTTTCAAAACAGCGGCATGCCGATAGACTTCTTTTTTAGCATTACTAAAACGGTAGATGGCAGGAACACGCTGAAGTTGCATCCTACTAGTCTGACCTTAACAATACCGACCGTTTATTTTTTCCCATTCCCACAACGTGCAACGACGATGGCTGAAATGCAGCAGGTGAATTCTCTTTAATACTAAATTTATCTCCTTTTCCCGTATCAATATATGGCTTACAAGCATGCATTACCTTGAGCCTGTAAGGGATAAATATTGTGTGAAATACAATGTATAAGCTAATGTAAAAAGTAGGCTAATGCAGCATGCTAACACATTCGAACGTGCAATTAAGTCCCGCTAGAGGTTAAATGCAAAAAACCATCAGCTTAGTTTGAAAAAATCTTAATATCATTCGTTAATCGCAATGTTAAAGTAAATTGGAAAACAACTTTCATTCACATAAAATAAAGTGCAATTCCTGTATTTCAAATGGTATCAAAATAATACACAAACTTATAAGGAGCACAGATTTTTTTTTTTTTTGGACTTTCGAACTGTTCACGTGAACTGGAAGATTTTCGGTCTGGGCTATGCCACTCTCGGTGACGTTACATAGATAATTTACACGGCCATGGTGGATGGCAGACGGCTAACTGTCGATAATATTATCCAAAGGCACATCACAAATCTTAAAAATATTTATATTTTGTCTGATTCGATCCCAGCTTTACTACTGCTGTATAGCTAAAGTTAGTCTAGCTACATAAATGACCTAGCTGTGTAAGACATGACTAGCTACTTCATACTGGCTTGACTGCTGTTCCACAACAGTGATACACGGAATGTCCAGCACAACTACAGGGTTCTATTGAACAAAATAATTTCTGATTTTAATTTTTTTTGTAATTGGTAATCTATTAATGACAGTTCATCTCTGAACCATCAGACAAATACATTTTGGTCCTGTCGCTAAATATTTAATTTCCCTCCGGCCAGGGAGATTACGAGGAGATTGTCAGTGTGGCCCGTTCACTAGTGTCATTAATTCAAAGGGGACAAAATTCTCCTAGCCCCACTGTTTCCTCACCTGCGGTCCCAACCCTTGGTGGGAGCACAAGAAGTGATACTGCACTACCCAGACAAAGGACAACTGTACAGACTGAGATGCAGAGGTACCATAAACGGATTTCACACCTGTGCTGGCCATTCATTTGATTATTTTGTTTGCAGTGTAATTTTACTAATTTTATCCCTTCTCAGGGGCTTCCCGGGTTTCTTTAGAAGTTCTGTTCGTGGAAAGAGACGTTCTTTAGGACTGGGAAACAACTTGACTACTGTCAGAAGCATCCGTCTACAAGTTTTCCTACTCCCCGGCCCAACAGAGCGGACACCAAAATCCTCCAGGGAGATGGAATTGCTTCAAGCTGGGCTTGGTAGGAGGACTGTTTCTCTGCCAGAAAATGCCTGCCACCCTGAGGTAATGCTCAATTAATTCTTCACTATGATAATTTATATGATGCAAAGTACCATTTTAGATGACATGCGAGATTACTAACTGTTCTATTTTGTGTGTGTGTATATATATAACTGTTTTTTTGTGCCTTAGATTCAAAAAGTACTTGAGGAGCATTATCCCAAGATGAAGGGGTTATTAGGAGGTTGGCTTTTATACAAAGCCTCAGGTTGTGTTTCAAGTTTTTAGTGATAAAAAACATAAAATCAATTTATATATATTTTTTGATTGTCACTTTTGGTGTTTTTGGGTTTATTCACGTTTTGTCGTCCTGTCTGTTAAGGAGGAGGAGGACAACGCAAGCTCTCAGCAATTGGAGCAGACCCTGAAGGTTACACCGCCCACCTTCTAAAGACAGTGTCACTCAATGGTCGAAACATGCTATATGTAATTCCTCTTCAAGAGGAAATCAGCTGTGATCCACTGCCTTTTGATGCTCCTGAGTTTGAGAAAATGCCAAAATCGGTGTGCAAGACATGTGGATTAATGATGCCACTGCAGTTTCTTGCCCTTCACATCCAAACTTGCCGTACCGAAGATGTAAATGTGAGTTTTATGGTGTACTAGCATAGTCTTTATTGGTTTTGGTGAGGGAGAGTTGGAAGTGAAACACTTCCATATTGTTTGTCCCATGATCTCACATTGAAGTGGATTTAGTTTGTTGTGTTCAGTCATGATTTAGGTTTTAGGTGTTAAATTTGCAGAAACAAAGAAATTGTAACCTCAAATGGCATCGGAAGTTGTCACAGCAACCAAGAACTTATTTTTAACTGTTGCCTCCTAGGAAAACGCTGAGCCAGATGTGGTTTTTATGAATGAATCCATTTGTGAACAGCTTGAAGACTGTGCTATGGTAATTACTTTAGTGTTTCATCAAGACCTTTTAAAAAAAAAAGTAATTTCACTTAAGACCTCATTCTTAAAATGAAATATAACTAAATGGTTAATACTGAGGAAAACCTTATGCTTTTATCTTGTCCCTGGCCCTCTTTTCCATTAGGAACAATGTCCGATTTGTGGAGTCGAGTTTGATGGTGAAATGATAGCTTTTCATGCAAGCACCTGTGGTGATGAGTATGACATACAGCATTATAAAAGAAAACGCTTACTTTACATCTGTTTACAATGTCAGAACATATGAAAATTTTTTTTTTTTTTTTCTCATGTCATTCAAGAATGTCATCAGGGCCAGAGCCCTCAGTGCTTGATGAGGATCCTATGGAGGGAAGTTCAGCAGCCTTCAACTATGAGACTTCAGTGACCACAAGGAGAAATGATGACGCTGGTCCATCAGCCATGGGTGCTGTTGAGGGGCAAGGTAGGACAAGGACAAATAGATATTGAGACAGAACCATCAATCCTGCTGCTCTGCACTGACAGCTGGTGTCGGGTTTCAAACTTTTATTTCTCAGATTTGTTTTTTTTTACATAGAAACTCCCCCACAAATGACACCGATATTTAAGCTATATATTGTACATATAGTAGTGCCAAGCACCAACGGCACAAGCTAGTAGATTTAAAGAAAGGGGCAGTTTTATTCAACAATATCGGCTGTCGCAATAATAAAAGAAACCGCAAACCAGGTGTAACTGGCAATGCTCCCCATTATTCTTGCAAGGGCTCATGTGGCGTAGGAATAAGGTGGATAATTACACTTGAAGGGACTGTTGCAAAGAATATTTATGTGCAACAGTTTGTGATAAAGGTATGCCTGCTTTTGTAACTAGAACCAGTCATTTAAGATGACCTACCAACACTTAATCCATCAATACTATTTTCCTATGGCTTAACAACTTCTAACGACACACTGTGTACAGTAATTAAAATTAAAATGTTTTTTTTATGATTTTCCAAGAATGGAAGATGATTTCAGATCCTGTGAGAGCAGCAGATGTTTTCAGAAGATGGATCATTGGTTGCCAAGAAACTGAGAAACCACTTCGCTTCAGTGCTGATATTAGAAGAGATGCTGTAGAGCGAGAAATGTCCATCATTTCCTTTTACAAAACTTCAAGGATGAAGTGGGCCAGCCCACTTCATTGTGTGTTAGAAGGTGAGTATAGTGTTTTTAGCCTGTTCTTGTGAGCCCTACAGGAGTGAGAAATTGGTCTGGAGCGGGTGGAAGATGATTCTGACATGAAGTGACCCCCGCACTTCAAAAGACCTTACTTAAATTAGCAGATCATGTCCGCTCTGGATTTTTCCAAAGACTATCTAATCACTGTAGCACTAATTTATTATGGCTTGCATTATTGCTTTTGATTGGTGGTGTCAGTAATTATATTGAGAACTGACAGCTTGATATTTGTATTTTATTTTTTTTTTACCCGTATCTTTCTGTTTTAGGAGATCCAGCAACTGGAGAAGGTGTGAATAGGCATCTTATAAGTTTGGCAATGCATGTTCTGAAAAATGGTTTCCATATAAATTATGGTATGGGATTACGGACAGGAAATTTTGCAGCACTTTTTTTTCTGCTTGCATACTGCTACACTGATTTTTTTCTTTTTGTGTACCCTTTTCTTTTTTATCTTACCCCATCTAATGCAGGGAATGGTCCAGTTACACGGCTCTTTGAGGGTCAAAGGGATCATCTCATTCCGTGTGCCTCTCAGCAGCTGCTGGACAGTGACCTATTCATTATGGCTGGAAGGATGGTGGGTCACTCATTCATTCATGGTGGCCCAAGTCTGGCAGGGCTCAGTCCAGCTGTGGTGCATATGCTTTCTGGTAGGAATGTCCTTATAGATTTTTCTTTGGACAATTGTTGTTAATCATATTTACTGTCATGTTTACCCTCACAATTCTGCTTAATTTCACACATTGTTGTGGGGAAAAATATTTTGAATCCGTGAAACTGAATTTAAAAACCCAGGAAAAACATCTAGCTAGCTTTGACCTCAACTGTATTTTAGCATAATGGCTCCTGTTTCACACAAATGATACTGGAATAGTTGAAATAAACAAGACTTTGTGCTGAGCGGTATGACTCCAAATTTTTATGTTTTTTTTCAAAATAACTGTTTCATGCTATTTGACGGTAGGCCTGGGAGGATAAATCTTTCTGGACGATATATTGTCCCACAAGTTGACTATAAACGATATTATAAATATCAACATAACCACTTACGTAATGTTATTATTTCATAATAATGCTAGTAAACTCTTTATAATGCAAAAATTTAACCTTTATTTTACATTAAAATGTAAAACTTAAGTTCTAGAAAGTTTCACCATGTTTATCCATGTTGTTAACCACTGAATGGGATTCCTGCACTCAACACAGGCTGTGCTGTTGCATGCTGCTTGTTTGGTGCAACTGCAAAACAGCCCCCCCTCAAACAACGTCCAGCGGTGCAACGTTCCACCGCTCTGCATTCCCAAAATTTTGTATGCTGAACACCGGTATTTCAATATATGAAAAATTCATATAATTAAAAATAACACAGGTATTCGGTATGAGCCTGTGAACTGGCAAGCACTAACAAAACCACAAATCTGGAATTTAAGTTTGTTGTTATACTGACCAATGCACCATTGCTCTGCTTGAGGCCTTTTTTAACAGTCACTGAACGCATACTTTGGAGTGCAAAGATGGTGTTTATGCTGCATGAGAATGAAGTATATCGTATTAATTTCCTGCTTTTCAGTACAAATTTATGTCCAACTTTTGTTATGTTTCACAGCCTGGTGAGCCAACCTGCACTATCCAACCGTAGCCTTTGTTTTTTTTTCAATTACTTAAAAAATCTGAAGGACTTAATCGATTTCTTTAGATGGAAATACTGTTCTTGTAATATTTTCTGGCTTGGACACCTCTTTAGCTCTCGCAGAATTAAAACAAAGCAACACAAATGATCAAACATTGATGTTTAACTGTAATTTCATTCTGAGTTATATGTCAGGTATGTTTTCTGGAAAGTGACAATATTGAGGGACCGTTACAATTCATGTTTTTAATAGTATGAATAATTGTGAAATCAAGTAATTGTTGTAAATCTATTCACAGGTGGCACACCTGAAACTTGCACCATTGCGTTAGAGGATTGCCCTGACCTTGACCAAAGGGAATCCATCAAAGCAGTAAGTATAACTCCATGGAAGAACAGCTGACAAAGGCAGGATTAATGTATTTAACATTTTATAAATGCATCTGAATCATAAAGATGGATTTGGATTAATAGGACACAGGTTTAAAAAGCATTATAAAATGTTATAAACACTTTAAAAGCCTTTGCAAGTATGGAGAAAATGATGGTTCCTACCAAGTAAAGCCTTTAGTATATGAGGTTAAAGTGAAATGGGCTGTAGCTCTTTGGGCTGCAGGACACCCATGTACATGATTTCTATTTCTGGCAGAATTATTTTTAATAAGAGAAGAGTTACTTAAATCTAGAGAATGTATATTTGCTGAAATTAGAAGGGTGCAGTCACATATGTGACATGCTAGTCTTTTGTTAAAATAATTTTTTCAATCCAAACACTGATAACTTTGTAATGCAGCAATCATCTAAGTGTATGTCATATGAACAGTATAAAACATGGTAAAATATCTTGTAAGAACTTAGGAAAAATGCTTATGTTGAAGTTTCTTCTGTTTTTTTAGAAATGCATGCCAAAATTGTAAGTCTAGTAGATACTAGGGGTGGCACGGTTCATAAAAAAATCGGAAACGTTCGGTTGGCTTGTCTCGCTCCAGTCTTTGCAGAAGGTATTCTCACTCTGACCAATCACAAGGGATTACTTCCGCGTGTATGCAGCCCGGCCCCGCTATGCATAGTCAGATCTGAGGAGGTGCACATCACTACGCTATATATCATATGCTGAAGTACATTTCTGGAGTGTTAAAGATTAAAAGAGAAAATTGCAACAAGAACTGCATAGAACCGCAAACCGTGATCCGAAACGTGTGTTTTATGAACCGTGCCACCCATAGTAGATACTGAATTCCAATTGTGTGCACACTTGATTATGGCAATAAAGGTCTTGAAGAAATGACTACAAAACACTTTAGAGGTTGATCCTATAGTGTTATTGTGAATTACTTCATATTAATTCATATTGATGGCATTTCTCTAGAAAATTGAGCTTCCAATCAGCTAATGCCCAAAAGCACAAAAATGATTGTGCCAGTTGTACATATGTGTACATATTTAACTGTTCGGGCAAAACGAATATTTGACAAAGTGAAGCAAGTTATAATTAAGTAGTTAGCAAGATGGATGCAAAGTGTTTATATATTTCTTTCCGTTTCTCAAAGCTGGAGGGAAAAGATGAGCTGACACAGGACCAGAAGAACGCTGTGGCAAATCTCACTAGAATGTGGGAACTCCCTACAATTACAGCAGACAATCGGCTGTACTTGTATCAGCGACTGCTGCAGCATGTGGTAATGATAATGTTATGAAATTAACACAAGACTGATGGTGCATTCACACCGCATTTGTACTGCGTTTGTTGAAAATGTTTTCACTGGACCCGCGCTTCATTCAAGATACGTGTATAGTGACATCACTAGAGCGAGACGCTCTGATTGGTTGCTGCACTGCGTTGAATCCGTCAAAAGTTCATTTTGCTGAACTTCTTAACGCATGCGTTGGTACGTTGCCGTACTCAACGCAAGCGTTGTTGACGCAGCCAACGTACACAACGCAACGCAGAGCCCTTGACGGACCTCTGACGTACTCCACCATAGACTTTACATGTAATCTTGCCGCAGCTGACGCTGCCGCATGGGTTTGGTCTGAACGCGGCTTGAGGCCCCGTCCACACTACTGCGTTATTGTTTAGAAACGAAGAGTTAAAACTATCTCCGTCCACAATAGCGTTTTCTCTGCGTATTAGAACTGATCTCCATCCACTTTAAAACGACTGAAAGCGCGGATCACGTGACCTTTCTCCAACACTGGGCATGCGCGCGCTGGTGTAAACAGGAAACGGATTGATTATTCCTCAGATTTAACGAAAGTAAACAAGCTAACGTTACTTCTGCAAAGCATTTTGAAGGCCAGAGATTTTTTTTTCATGGACCGATGATGAGGTGGAAGTTTTATCAAAAGTTACACAAGAATCTAAAACAGCCATGGCATCTTTTCTTTTCTGACGGTTTTTACAGTTATGATATAATTCCGATATTATCAACAAATCAATCAAAAAAGATATTGTGATAAAAGTTTCTGCCACATCGTCCAGCCCTGTTCTACACAAAGGTGGTACCTGAACTGTTACCCCACCTTTCCACTGGTCGCGTCAGCAGCGTGTTACAGCAACAGCACGTCATACGCGGCACTTAGCCAGCGCTATAATCAATATAATCCTTTCCATCCGAGGCGAAAGCAGCACGAGTTTGCCCCGTCACAGCAGCGTCATGTCGCAGCACTTTTCTAAATATACGCGGCAGTCCTATTTTCTATGCGCTACGCCTCTGAAACTTGTAAATTACGACATTTTGGATAGGGGATTTCCGGCTCGGCATCCGGAAATTGTCAAAATAAAATACGGCGCTTCTTTCCGGTAGCTTGACTTTACTACCTGTGCGGCCCCTTGAGAAATCAGTAGGTCGCAGGAGTTTCTACTCTACCTCAGATCGCTACTAAAAACATTATTCTTTTGCACTTTGAGTGATTTTGTATATTCCCTGACATAATATAAACTTATTGGCGAATGTGAAACGGACAGAACATAAAACACGTACCTTTTGGAGCGATATTGTAGTCTTTTTTTCCTGCTTGTTGCGTTTACTGACGAAACCGCACGTGATTTTGATGAGCTCGCATGATTTTGCCATTTCTCGGCCTCTCTCGGGAACAGCTGCTTTCCTTTTGCTACGTGCTGCTGACGCCCTCAGTGGAAAGGAGCAAGCAGCAAAATACGCGAGTAAAACATGCTGCTGCCGTAACATGCTGCTGACACGTCCAGTGGAAAGCCTGGGTTACCAGTTCCCTTTTAGATCCGACAGAGGGGGCTCCCCCAGCTGTTTTTGGACAAGAAGCAAGGTATAGCCTTGATGGTCCTTAATATTCTGGTCATCAGACCATCAGGGGGGCAAAACGGAGGCAAATCTTTTTTTTTGTTTTGTTTGTTTTTTTCTTGACAAAAAATGACTGGCCCAACTCATTGTCATGGAAGTACACTTAAGTGGCCTTGCAGTGTAAACTAAAACTCGTTTTAAGGTCAACAGATTTTAAACCCACAATATAAAGGCGTAGGCTATGAAATTTAACATGAATGTTGGTGTAACTGGTACAAAAATGGTACATCCAGGTCCACCCCCTACACCTGAAAATTTTAATTCTAAAACTGGATGCCCTCATGGCCCCTGCATGCCAGCTGTTATGTTTTTCAGTTGCTTTTAATAAATAGTGTAAACATAATTTTGAATTATTCCACAGGTCCTTGGCAGAACCATGCTGCAAATTAAGCAGATGAGGAAGGGGTTAAAAGAGACCGGAGTTTGGGAAGTGCTCTCGGAAAGAAGGGATATAGCCCAAATGATGTTTCCCCGTGAGGATCAGCTGATATGTAACCCTCAGGTAAAAATCAAAATGGGGTTATTAACTAATGACTGAATCTGTCCCTGAAAAGACCACACCAGAATGGTTTGCTTCAGTTTCAACAGCAATATATTTATTTATGTCAGGTGAACATGCCATTTAAGTTTAATAGCACATGCTCCTGGCCAAAATGGCGAGCACAGGGCTACTCAACTCTGTCCCTTAAGGACATCTTTCTTGCAGGTTTTAGATGTTTCCATACTCTACAACACTTGACTGATTTGTAATTTCATGTTTAGGTCATCATGCACCAGATAATCTGGCCTGATAGCCAAGATGATGACTCTGACGAGGAATACCCGTTTCAAACAAGATGCAGGATCATGGAGTATTTTAGGAAGTTCATAATTACTGGTAAGTTGGCAACTCTGTGGCTTGCTTAGTGTATGTCCAAATACACTGCAAAACCTATCCATGAACTCATTCATTTTCCTCATACTGATTAACAAAAACAAAGACCGTCCTGGACGGCTCATCCTGGCGGTGTCTGTCACAAGTGTGTTGTTTCCTATCTCGCAAAAGCAAAGGCTGTACTGCTGGTGCAAAATGTAAACGACAAAGAAAAAAATCAGAAAATGAAAGTTTTCATACTCCAGGTTGGAGATGCCTGATTTTAAACAATGGCTGAAGCCTGTCGCTGAGAACAAACGGGTTTACTGTTCATGCTGCAAACAGATCAGCGCAGCCTCGCTGGGAAGCAGCCAAGCAGCAAACTCAGGTGCTTAAGTGAAACTCGGCGTGAGAACCATCACCAGTTTATCCACCTCTACAATCTCCCTCGACTCCCATGTTAAAAAGGCCAACTTCACAGCAGAAACAAACATGTTTACAGCCTTGTACAAACATCCATAACTCATCTGTTTAGATGCTATTTATTCGTATTCAAGCGAATATCAGCGATGCCAATCCAATACTTTGTATAACAGATGTGTTTTTTGAGAATCACTTTCAAACCTAATGCACTAAGAGGAAAGAATTTGGTAGTTACATCTTTGTTCAATACTTTGACTCAAACTGAAATTGCGAGTGAAATGCCTAAAAAACAAAAAAAAAACCCTGCCAAAATAATTGTTCTTAGTCTTAAGAATAAGAGGGACTCCTGTTGTCTGAACGGCAACTCAAAAACATGAAAGTAGCAGACTATCACTTTCCTCAAATTCAGCATTAGTGCTGGTCTATGGGAATGAATAGGGACTCTTGCCTTATTGCACACATGAAATGGTAGTATGGCAGGTTGAAGAAAAAGTTGTTCCTGCCAACTGGGTATTAGTTTAGACAATATCCTATTTTTGAAGTTATTTTCCACTGTATTACAGTTTGATAAACTACATATTTACTCCAAATAACTAAAATACTGACATTCTGAACATGATTATAAAGCTTTAAGAGAACTGTATTAGGAGATATAGATATTTCAGTATTCATCTGCATACCACTAGAAATATAGGCTTTATTTTTTCTATAACCAATGCCCAGCCAGTGAATCGGGAATTTACTGCGTGCAAAGCGATGGAGTTGCGAAAGTCTGCAAAAAAAGCTGCACAACACAAGTGGTACTCAAAATATTGAGGTTGGCAGGTCTGCAATATTAAAACTCTGCTGAAACTTGCTCATGTACTTGATATTATTTCAATTTTATTTTTTGTTTTTTCATTAGCATCACCAGACAACCTGAGGGCACTCCTGAAGTTCTGGACTGGTTGGGAAGTACCATCAGGAGAAATGAAGGTGGAGGTCGTGCAGAGAGATCTTCCACGATCTCAAACATGCTTCCAGTCCATCAGACTTCCGGGCCACTTCACAAAATATGAGGAGTTTGAGGCAGCATTGCTCACATCAATAAGCTGCAACGACACTGGCTTTGGCCTTATATAGATGGTGTTTTATAGACCACATTGTAGTTAGAGGGACACAGTAGTTTTGTAGTTGTTGTTCCCCCAACAGTGATTGTTCCAGAATTAAATTGAATTGAAAACAATTGTATTTTGTGACAATAAAAATCAATGTATTGTGAAGTTGTCTTTTTCAACTATGGGGTACAGGGAGATGGCCTGTGATTTATTTAATCAGTTCGGTCATCCTGGAGGGGCTCAGAGTATAGTCTGCTCTGCATCAAGAGGAGCCAGATGAGGTGGCTTGGACATCTCGTCAGGATGCCCCCGGGGAGGTTTTCCGGGCATGTGCTGGGAGACAGCTCCAATGTTGGTGTCGGGCGTCCAAACAGCATTCACCTGGATGTCTGCAACACAAAGGTGGAGAAATCATGTGCGATGTGGGACTGTGGTGTATTTACCTTTTAGATTATCTGCAAGGTCTGGTGCTGTAATGTAGAGGCATGGCAGAGTAAAGTAATGTGCTCAGTCCAAGTCTCATACATTAGACGGTAAAAGAGATCCATTATTCAATAAAGAAAATTGACACTATTTAAACATGATCAAGTTTCACGTTCGTAATAACCTACCTGTACCTCGGCAGACGGCGCCCTCTGAACTTGGTTCATCAGTCTCGGCAGATGGCAGGAGGAGCGGCTGCAGAACACACACGCAGCGGTTTATCATAAAACAGTCTTAAATTAAAAGTGCTAACACAATGTAAGGGTTGAAAAGACATTTGTTACAGAGACTTCTGCTCCCACTTCAGAGACAAATGTCGAGGCTAGTTTATTAAAGGCAGTAGCTATTTTTTAGCAAACAATTTTACTAGCTGAAGGCAATAAGTCCTCTACACGTTATCCTTGGTGAAATTAGTTAATAGCAGAGACATGAGAAACTTTTGTTTATGACAAACCGACTCACCTTCAGAGAACTGTGTGTGATGATCATAGACCGGTGGTGATGGCAAACGGGACTTCGGCTGCATTTTTCAAAGAGTCAAGTTTGGTTGTGAACACAGAAGAACACCGCCCTCCTCTCTTCGTGATTGGTTAGAGAATAGAGAAATCTGATTGGTTCTGGCAGTAGCGTGATTCGTACTTGTGTTTCTGATTTGTACTTGTGTTTCTGATTTGTACTTGTGTCTGATTTGTACTTGTGTCTGATTTGTACTTGTATTCCCTGATTTGTACTTGTATTTTTGATTTGTACTTGTATTTAGTGACTTGTATTCCCTGATTCGTACTTGTATTTTCTGATTTGTACTTGTATTTTTGATTTGTACTTGTATTTTTGATTTGTACTTGTATTATTAAATGAATCCGTACTTGTGTTTTTCAAAACAGGGAATACAAGTCACAAAACTTAAGTCCCAATTCTAGTTCCATATTGCAGTTTAAGCATTTTATCACATCTAAAATTTTAAAAGTAGGCATAAAAGGCTGATAGGCGCAAACAGGACACAGTATGAGTAAGAAAACATATCCACTTGTAGAGTGCATAACGTTGTTATTGGTTTATCTAAAAACTGTTAAATAATACTCTTCATAAAGACTCTTGTTGGGGGTGGGGGGTCTGGAATTTTTGTTATTATGAAGTTCATTATGTTGATGCATTATTTTATTCATCACTAGAAAAAAAAAAACTCCTACCTGGTTGTTTGTGTCTAACGCCCTTTTAACACACACAAAAAAAACATACATTTATGAAGGATGTGTTATTTTGAACATAATTCCATAATTCCTCTGAGCTACCGGTGTGAATCCCAGCTCTGTAGAAACATTTTTGACTTTAAAAGAAAGGGGATGCATATTTCGGCAACTTTAAATTTGACTGCATGTCGTTCTTGGCATAACACCTGTCAGGCGGGGGTCTTAAAGCAACACTAAAGACTTTTTCCTGTTCGGTCCCCCTACAGGTAGGAAGCGGAATTGTCCATTACCGCTGTCGTAAATAACTAAGCGTACAGTCGCGTCACACGCATGTTTTGTTTGGAGGCTATCCAGGACCAGCTTTGTAAATAATGATGTCCAGTGACAAGATAAAATATGTTGGTAAACCTCACTTCCCGACGCCTCATAGGACGCAATGCCTGCTCAGTCTTTATCTGGCTTTTGGCTAAGTGATTAGAGCGTCGGCTTCCGTCTCCCACACCGGAGACCCAAGATCTAGTGCGGCGCTATGTGCGGTCTCAGAGGGGTTCTACGGGGCGACGCCGCCCGGCTTACATTAGCACAATAGCTAACGCCTTAGCTAACATGGGCCAATTGATATAAAATGATCTACAATGTATCGTACACAGGTCTATGCACACTGTTAGGGTGAAAAAAGGATTCTTACAAGTCCAGCAGCAACAAAGCCAAGCGACCATCAGTATCGCATCTTCTAGCCTCCCTCAACTCTCGCCAACGAGTGAAA